>WWET01002472.1:227994-241520 GCA_011038615.1 Limnodynastes dumerilii
ATTTTCACCGCCGGTACCCTCGTGGAGGTATTTTTATCGTCGGTATTTTTACCGCCGGGAATATGATTACAACCCTATTTTTCCGTATACACAGACAACGTTCTCTCGTCTTTCAACGAGCCATGTCCAGAAGCTGGCAAGGCTGAGAGGTGAGGGGCATGCAGCAATAGAGGTTTATGTGCTATAGACTGTTAGCTACAGGAATATTTTATGTCACACAATAATTGTGAATGTAAAGCCTTTTTGACTGATGTAATAAATGAGAAGAGTCTTTTCAATTAAAATTATTAATTTACATATGTTGACAACATTTTCAAATGTAATTCTCAGCTTAATCTTCTGTATTAGAGCAATGAATTCAGAAACTAGTTTCATTGCTTATGTTGTAACTGAATTACATTTTATACCATTCTATAAGCTCTAGTGCTCTAATGAACCTGTTTGTATATACAGATCAGTTGTTCGGACGGGGACGAATATCTCTACTATAATAGCTGATAAAAATCCAGTGCAGGAGTACTTTAGAATTGGGCTGGACAAATGAAACTTTGCTGCTGAGCTACAGCTATACTGATTACGGGCTGGATCCAGACTTGAGTAAGTGCTTGAAATTAGTTACTCCTGGGCTAAACTATGTTGCTGAGTCATATGTTATCTGTTGCATACAGTATTAGAGTTGAGAGGGGATGTCTCCTATCCCAAGTCTAAATAACAGTGTGGTAAAGCTGTAAAGCTGGTCAGTGTCTGTGTGCAGTAAGCAATCCAAAGATATATCCCTGCATGCAAAGAACACAATTAACTTCACTATCCCTGCAATCAATATGGTTTAGCCGAAGAGTAACTAATTCTAAGCACTTAAGTCTGGATCCAGTCCTATGTTATCTGTCTAATTTATGGCATGATTTTTTGTTTCTGAGTGCCACACACATACATACAGACATATACATACACATACACACCAATCTAGAATCAATCTAGTCCATGTTTAAACAAAACAAAAAAATCAATCTCTCGCTGGAGTTTTTAGCGGGCAAAGAGGGTGGAAAGGGTGATGCAGACAGTTGTCAGTGTTTCACTGCGTGTAGCTACTCTTCCAGTTTGCTCCTCCAACTTTAATCTGGGCATCAGGTCCAATTTTTTAGTCATCATCACGACCTGGCATCTGGGCCTAGCCCTGTTTTAGAATATAAATTACAATGTGGTAATGTGCTTTGATATAAACAATGAAATAATCTTGTTCATCTTGCTTGGTATTCATATTATGAGAGATAAGTGTGTAGACATGAGTTTTGCTGTTTGTTTATCTATTGTTGCACAGAATACAAGTCCTCACCTCTAACCAATGTGGTCAAAGTTAATATTATTGGCCCTAATACCCCTTTTATCCAAGTAGCTGCAGTTATAAACTGTGTTACCACAATCTAAATTCAAAGATTAGTAAAACCAACTGAAGTTTGCTGTTGCTCTTGTACTGCTAGGAGACAAAATCTGTCTGTCTTCAAAACAGCTTATTCTGTAGAAATCAATGGGAAAGATGTGAATCAACTGCACCTCTGCATTTATGTGGCCCCATTGGTTTGCATCAGTTTTCATATGGGAAAGGATCCCAGGGCAGAAGGATATAGAAGGAAATTTTTCAAATGTTAACTATAAAATTATAGTACAGAAAGGTTCTGTACGCAATGAAAATTGTTCTTAAAAATTCCATTGGAAAATTGTAAGTCACAACAGAAACACAAGTATAAAATCAATACTTCTTCTGGACTCTAATATGTCCTCTAGATATTCATAAAAGCTATCTTTCATAACAAAAAAAAAACAACAAAAATTTAAAATAAAAGCGATATATAAAATAGACACCCCCAAGACAAACAATATTGTTATAAACAAACTGTACTAGTTTACTTTATGAATTCCACCACACTAAAAGGTGTTTCAAGTGTGTTTGCTACTGTAAATGTATCTATCCCTATAATAAATATGGAAAATGTATTATGTCCATATAAACTAATCAGTTATTATCTAGGTAGGCCTAATAAGTAAGGGCTGGATTTACAGCACCGGACGTATTACATATACGTCTGGTGTTTACTGTTTTTGACTACTGCGCATGCGTAGTCAATTTTTTACGTAATCTACGTATCTTTTCAATGCGTAGATTGCGTATGTGCGGTCTAACCTCTTTATTGAGATTATTTATTGAAAGAGGCTTTTAAGGAGCAGGTAAATTATTCTAGAAATGACTGGGATAAAAAAAATTGGATGTTATATAAACATAATGGTATGAGAGCTACTGCCATTTCCAATACACTTGCTTAAACATTTATGTGTGACAGCGTCACAATTAGTTTAAGGTCAATATACAGTTCAGATGTTGGGGGCTAGGTTTTAACATTTGGGGGTTACCTTGTAACATTTAATTCTGATGTTTGGAATTTAGATTATAGTGATTTACAGTATGCAGCAGATATGATAGTGATGAGGGTTGGTTGCTCGGGTGTAAATGGTAAATGGAGAGTATGTCAGTAGGTGAATTCATGTTCAGGTCTACCTAAGTGAGCTTCCAGGGAATGGTCAAGCAGTAGTGTTTCCAGGGTTGTATCTAGCTATATTGATGCCCTGAACCAAACGAATTTTGTATATAATATTAATAATGTTGATTTTAATGGTTAACTTTATTAAGTGTACAAATTATATTGTATACATATAATGATGTACAAGATTATTGGAGATTTCACATTAGAAGTGTTTTTCTAGCTTTTTCTGAAAATGTAGCAATCATTTTGGAAAGATCCAATTTTCGTGCCACATCACAGTTAATGCTGAGCATGACTACCAAACTATACAGTTTCTCTTGCGCCATAGATAAGCGATGATCGTTGAAAGAGCTTAGAGGGGTGCTGGCAAAACCATTAACTGAATAATTCAATCAGTCACTAATACCTGGGGTAATTACAGAGGACTGGAAAATAGCAAATGTCGTCCCCCTGCATAAAAGTGGAAGTAGGGAAGAAGAGTCAAATTACCGACCAGTAAGTCTAACATCAGTAGTAGGGAAATTGATGGAAACACTGTTAAAGGAACAAATTGTACAGTATCTTAAATCCAGTAACTTACAGGATCCCAAGCAGCATGGATTCACTGGAGGAAGATCATGTCAAACAAATCTTATTGAATTTTTTGACTGGGTCAGTAAAGTATTAGATAAAGGATAGTTGAGTTGCATGGATCTTGGTTACAGGACAGACAACAGAGGGTTGTAGTAAATGGTAAGTGGAGTACCCCAGGGTTCTGTACTTGGACCAGTGCAATTTAATATCTTTATAGGTGATATTGCCTTGCCTGTGGTATTGAGGGGAAAATATGCCTTTTTGCAGATGACACCAAGATATGTAACCGGGTAGACACGCCAGGTGGGTTACAGAAAATGAGGGATGATCTAGGTAGACTGGAGGAATGGTCAAGAGTGTGGCAACTGCAGTTTAATGCCAAAAAATGCAAAATCATGCACTTAGGACATAAAAACCCAAACGCTCAATATTTCCTTAATGGCATTACATTAGAATCGACCGAGGAGGAAAGGGATCTAGGAGTCATTATTTCCAGTGACTTAAAGGTAGCCAATCAATGTAACAAAGCAATGAGAAAGGCAAGTCAGATGCTTGGTTGCATAGGGAGAGGAATTAGTAGCAGAAAGAGAGAAGGAGTGATGCCCCTTTATAAATCATTGGTACGCCCTCACCTAGAATACTGCGTTCAGTTCTGGAGGCAATATCTCCAGAAAGACATAAATACATGAGAGACTGTGCAAAGAAGAGCAACTAAAATGGTCCATGGCCTTTGTAACAAATCATACCAAGAAAGGCTAGAGGAACTAAACATGTATAGCTTGGAGCAGAAAAGGGAGAGGGGGGACATGATAGCAACTATGTTACATATGCTGGCCTGTATGATAAAGGGGCCGGCTAACATTTTACGTTTGCCGTATTTCCGCCATATAGGTGTAGATAAGCATGTTAATTAGGTGTCGGGGGCGTGTGTTACAGATAGAGGAAAGTTCAGGGGGCGTGTCTTACAGATAGAGAGGAGTGCAGGGGGCATGTTTTACAGATAGAGGGGAGTGCAGGGGGCATGTTTTACAGATAGAGAGGAGTGCAGGGGGCATGTTTTACAGATAGAGGGGAGTGCAGGGGGCATGTTTTACAGATAGAGAGGAGTGCAGGGGGCATGTTTTACAGATAGAGGGGAGTGCAGGGGGCATGTTTTACAGATAGAGAGGAGTGCAGGGGGCATGTTTTACAGATAGAGGGGAGTGCAGGGGGCATGTTTTACAGATAGAGAGGAGTGCAGGGGGCATGTTTTACAGATAGAGGGGAGTGCAGGGGGCATGTTTTACAGATAGAGAGGAGTGCAGGGGGCATGTTTTACAGATAGAGGGGAGTGCAGGGGGCATGTTTTACAGATAGAGATAGATAAGTGGAATAGTCTCCCATCTGAGGTGGTTGAGGCCAATACAGTAGAACAGTTTAAACATGCTTGGGATAAATATAAGGATATCCTAAATTGTAAACTAACTTGAGGGTAAATAGGGTTTAAGGTCAGTATAGTTTTGAATAAACAAATGGGCAGACTAGATGGGCCATGTGGGTCTTATCTGTGGTCACTTTCTATGTTTCTATGTATAGGAAAAACTGCAGGTCATTAATAGCGCTATATGGTTCCCTATTTCTTCTTGCACCTTTGTAAGCTTAAACAAAGAAACAAATAAACCACTGGAGACAATTTGTAACCTTCAGAATCATATTTCTAGTTGTTCTGAAATGGTTAAAGGTATAACTATCTGAAAATGTGTTAAATCTATATCTGGAAGCTTTGAAGCAACTATTTTTTCTTTTACACTTCAATGATCTTTCTTCAATCGCATATGTAATCGATGAAAACATATTAAATTAATTATTTGCTCATATCACCTGTTAAGAATTTTGCTATTCTGGATTTCTCAATTTTTTTAAATTTTCTTTTATACAAACTGTGAATAAATGTTTGTTTGTTTATTAATTAACTTGTCAGCTGACTTCACTTCATAGTTATCATTTAATGCTTTGCATTCGCATGCATGAAAGTGTAAATTAATTTAACGGTTTGTAATAACAGGCAGAAAGGATGTATTCGATTACTAAACAGCCTGGACAAGTTCATGGGCTTTCAAACAGTAGTGTTTTGATAAGCTAAGGCTGTATCTTAGAATATATTATAAGACGAATTTCAGGCTATACATATTTTCCTTTTAGAAATAGACAATGGATTCTGAAACAGGCAGGATTCTACTTGAGTACTAATTAAACATTTTGCCTGGGTTGCTCCTTATTAATTAACCACTAAATATGTTGTTATAGCCAACATATTTCATATGATGGCACAATCGTGAGATAATGGATAACATATTATACTTACAAAAAAATTCAATTTGAATGTTACTTACCTTAGCCAGGCTTGCTTGGCCTCACTGCGAGCCTGGCAACTCTGATCACAATATTTAAAAATACGCACACTTCTGGTGAGGTCCCACAATGATATACAAGATGTTTTCCGACATTGTTGGATCTGGCACTGAAGTAAAGTGAAGTCCTGGTGCATGTGCAGTGGTTGTCTTTTGAACTTGAATATTTATAAGCCCCAAAAGGAAAAAAATACTGTGCATTGGGACTTAGAAGTTTTGAGCATTGCTCACGTGAGGTAAGTTTAGACTGTCTTTTTTCCTTTTTTTTTAATTTTTTTTATTTTGCCCATTGGAATACTCATTGGTGTCCTTGTTGAAATGATTATTTATTTATTTATATACATGCGTATGTATTAGTTGTCTAGGGCACACAAAATTGCTTGTATGGCTGAAGGGATTCAGGCTAATTGTTCTTCCTTGCTCTATAACTCCAATTAAATAGTTTGCAGCATGCTGATTGGTAGATCTCGCCATTCAACGATCACAGTGATGGGTGGATAGTTGAAGTCATTCACCAATCACAATGCAGAAAATAGAAATATCCAGCTAGAGCTGCTGCACAATATAGATGTGAGGTAAGAGATCTGGGGGCAGATTCTATTAAGTGAAATTTGGCTCCGGAAGGCACATTGTGTGAATCTACATGAAGGATTTTATCTCGCAGAGGTGTGAAATGAAATCTGCAATGTTTACCTATGGTGCACTGAGCACGCCATTGCACTTAATAGAATCTACCCCTTGGAGTGTAACTGATTTTTATAAAGGAGGTAAAGGGTCTAATCTGTGGTGTTATGGTTTAATGTTTTTGATTTGATTTTGGGTCACATGTTTTTATATTCTTCTTCTGAGGTTCTTAATGATGTGTGTGTGTTAATGGGGATATTGATATTTTTGTTATTGATTTATTTAATTATTATATAGCGCTTACAGAGAAAATTAACATTTACATCAATCCCTGCCCCATTGGAGCTACAATCTAAGTTCCTTAATGCAGATATACATACATTGACTATGGCTATTTTATTTAGCAGTCAATTAACCTGCCAGCATGTTTTTGGCATGTGGAAGGAAACTGGAGCACCTGGAAGAAACCCACGCAGACAGAGGGAGAACATACAAACCCCACACAGATGAGTCCTTGTCCGGGAATTAAATTCATGACCTCATCACTGTGAGACACAATTGGGTAGAAACATGAATGTGGTAGAAATGTGAATGTGGGGAAAGAAATAGACCAAGCCCACCTCCCCTTCCATCTCCAGGTCCAGAGGCATTAGTAAAGTGTAGTGCACCACATGAGAGTGCAGCAGGTGAGTCAGTGAGCCATGTTCAAGGCAAGAAGGTTGAGGTTGTTAGCCAGGAAGAGTTTTTGAATGGAGTTTGGCTTGTTGCAGACACAGCGTGCACATAATAGGGTTTAGGATCTAAGTGATGTGTTATTGTGGTGACTTTTTGAAGATATTAGACAAACATTTAAGGTATGAAGGAGGGAGAGTAAAGGATGTGGAAAGAAATGCTGTGTAAAGATATGAAAAACAAAAGGATGGTAAACATTGCTGGCTGGAGAAGTGTATGTGGGTGAAATGTCAGGAGTAAAATGTAGATATAAATAAAAAGCATGGCTATTAAAGCAAAATGATACTGGTGCAGGAATTGTTTGTAGAAAACAAAGCAGTCACTAAAAGCATCAAGCAAAGTGGTAATTTATTGCAATATGCAGGCAGGGAGATCCAGAAGGTGCATCCAGGATAAGCAGGTGTTTCAGGTGGTGAGTCACGTGCTTTAGTAATGTATGAAGGAAAAGAACTCCTTTAGAAGCAGAGAAGGACGATGTTTCACCCTGTTTTCCTCTTGTTTAATACCAATTAAACTTATTCACTTTTACTCTATACACTCTGCTATCCACACTGCTTGGCATCCATCAAACAACATAGTTGTGGAGAGGCAGCAACTAAAGTTTATAGGGGTGAAGGTACAGTAAATCATGTTATTTGTTGTGGGGATTCTTACTTATCTGCTTTGGGGTTGGTCTAAAAAAATCTGCCTTCTCGTACTGTGACTCTATAATTAAATAATCCTTAGAAGACTTTCTAATAAGGAATATTTCGCCACAACTAACCCATATTTGAAGGCGATTTTTAAGTGAAAGGACGATATTTGGACTCTAACCATATATGCGGTAGTCTATCTATGTTACCACTATGCTGCATGTATGTATGGTGGTTGCTTTTAGAGTGGTGTGTAACAAAACACTATGTATGTATGTATGTATGTATGCTGTATATACATTTTTTGGGTAGGCCATCTGTTGTGTCACAATGCATTAATAAAGTTCATAAACTATTTAAATTTTTTCACAGATATGGCTTCTGACAAGAAAGAGTTCTTAAGGGAATTCATTGAGGCTTATCAGGCACACCCATGTTTGTGGCAATCAAAGTTGGCTGACTACTCCAACAAACAAAAAAGGACCGTAGCCATGCAAGCTATGGTGGATTGTTTGCAAACCACATTACCCAAAAGCTAAAAATTGCCAATATCTGCACAGTATATAAAAAAGAATTTAATAAAGTGCAGGATTCCAAAAAATCTGGGACAGGAACAGATGAAGTCTACACTCCAAAACTGTGGTATTACAGTCTACTGAGCTTCACAGCGGACA
This sequence comes from Limnodynastes dumerilii, assembly GCA_011038615.1. Lineage (NCBI taxonomy): Eukaryota > Metazoa > Chordata > Amphibia > Anura > Limnodynastidae > Limnodynastes > Limnodynastes dumerilii. Next base: position 236,157 of record WWET01002472.1, read on the forward strand.
CAGAGACGCCAAGCCCATCCCTTGGAAGCCTTGATGACATCAAAGAGGACAGTCCAGAAGAGACTGGAATTGTAAGTTAACAAATAAATTGACAACACTCCATTTTTTTTTTTATTTTTTATTTTATTTTAACAAATAATTTTTTTTTATTCCATAGTGTTTACCACATTAAGCTGAATTCTTTTTATTTCTTTCTTAATATTAATATTCAGTGTTAATATAAGCAGTCAGTCAGTATTGGTAGCACAAACCCCCAAAGGTAAAGATCTAGTTTCTGTAAAATAACTTTGGGGTTTATAATTCATATATATCTATTTGTCCGTGCAACCAACTCTTTCTGCATCTATGTTTCCAATTAATCTGGACCATATCTCCCTTGATTGTACACTGTTTTTCATAAATCATTCTGCAGTGCATCAGTATTGATTAGAAGAATTTGTGATCAGCCTGGGCTTATGGTGACACAAAAGAGTGATGATTAACCAGCAAGGGCTCTCAGTGTGGGCCTTTGGCAGGGGTTTGTAAGATGTGGTCTGGAAATTGCTGGATAATTACGACTGACCTTAATGATTTTTATCTTTTGTGCACAATTGCAGATTAATGAATAACACATTCAATGACAACAAAACCATGGATGAATTCTAATATTTGGGGCAATTTGTCTTTTCTTTCTTTTTTTTTTTATAACAAGCCGTATTGTCCTTGGATTGCCTATGTTCCCTGGAATCTGTTCAGCTTTAAAAATAATGGGATTACATGCTACGATTATAGCATTGTAGCATAACCCAGGTTACTTGCAGAAGGCAAAATTCACTGTAACACTTATCTAAAACATATAAATCAGGAAAAGTAGTTGTAGAATGACAGCATGACAGTCATTATGTTTGAAGCTACAATGAGTATTCTGAACAAATTGTGACAATAATTCAAAACTGACTGCTGTTATCTTTTCTGCTATTACCAACAATAGCTGGAAGGCTTTGCTGGGCACCTCGCCTGGAAAGAGACACAAGAAAGAATCAAATGAATGTACACCCAGTAGTTCATCTGTTCTTTTACTGACCGTGCTGTAAATGTAGGAATATTCAGCTTTAAATATTTTCACCTTTGCTTGTAATTCTCACTGTTTTGCAACATGAGCTTGGTATGACTTGCAAACAAGGCCTGACTCTCGCTGACTAATTGTCAGCATCTTCTTGCTCTGTTCTTGCATACAGCTGTAAACCGCTGGGAGTCCCCGGTCCGATGGACTGCTTATAGAAATAGAGACAGCTGTAAGTTCCTTTTCGGCTATCTCTATTTCAAATGGCAGCCATTTTCTATATTTTTTTATGAATGGGTGAGTATGCCGATCGGCATACTCTCCCATTCATTTTCAACGTACACCCGACACACCCAACGAAGACCCACTGCTAGCTCCGGAGAGGTGAGTAACCTCTCCTAGGAAACTTTTAGTCTTAGGAAGGGAGGGTTAGGGGCATACTTCACCCATTCACTTTCGCAATTAGCGATATCCCTCCGCCGTTAGCGATATCTCTCCACCTCTGCTATCGCCGAACCTGAAACAGGCGAGTAAACTCCCTGTGTGGGGTACGGAGGGTTAGGGTCAGGCTGTAGGAGAGGGAGGGTTAGGGTCAGGTTGCAGGGGAGGGAGGGTTAGGGTCAGGCTGCAGGATATGGAGAGTTAGGGTCAGGCTGCAGGGGAGGGAGGGTTAGGGTCAGGCTGCGGGAGATGGTGGGTTAAGATCAGGCTGCAAGTAAGGGAGGGTTAGGGTCAGACTGCAAGGAAGAGAAGGTTAGGGTTAGAATTAGGGAAAGGAGTGGGGGACTATTTTTCTTAACTTTTCGGACCACGGAGATTTCAGTGCTTGGCGGATCGATTGCTATGTCTCATCGAAGCATAGCAATCGAAATCCCAGCCAATTCGCAACTGGCTGGGGAGAAAACGGCTGATTCGAAAATCGGTCGTTCAGACCGGAGCCCCACACCCCAATGTGCGTATGAACATTGCTTCTCCCTGCCTCCCTCTCCCACTTCTTCCTAAGCGCGCCCCGAGGCAGCATTACCTCTTTCCACTTAGAGTACTCCGTGCTGTCTTTAAAGACCGCACAAAGGTAATCTACGTACCGTATTGGTACGTAGAGTGCATAAATGACTTACTACGCATACGTAGTAGGTCATTTCAGCAAAATACGTACTTAAGAAGCACAAGCTTCTTAAGTGTGAATCAGGGCCTTAGTTTCTTTCTGCTGACTCTCTACACATTCCCTAAATATTTCATTAGACAACAATTTTAATGAGACCTTTAAATTTAGCAAATTTAAAGTGTTTGTTATAACTAAGGCCTATAACATACAATTAAAGATTTATATGTTGATGAAGCTGCATGTGTTGCTTTGATTTTTGACCATTGGGTAGATCGAAATGTGCTTGCACCTATATTAAGTTATGGTACTTGAATTCTGAAGTTGTTTGCAGCATCAAACAAGTGTAGAAACAAGTTCTACGAAACCTCCATTTGCAATAGTAAACTCCCTCTTGGCACATAGGCACAACTAGTCTGTTAACACAGCTGCTGGTATTTTTATGAGGCCTTGAACATATAGTCACCCAGTGTTTGTTGCATCTTTTAGTACAGTAAGCAGATGGTTGTATGTTTGTATGTACAGAATCTAAGCATGTTGGAGGCCAATTCTCAAATCTTTGATTTCCCAGAATTGAGAAGCTTTCTGTATGTTTAAGTTTATTACTATGTCTGTATATAAACACAAATATTGCAAATTAAATTCAATAAAGATTGTACAAAAATGATTCCGAAACTGCAGAAGCATATTTGTAAACTTCATTATGCTATAAGTGCCCAATTAAGTATAGGAATTTTGGACCTGATCCAGACTTAATAATGACAGGCGATTTACTCTAGCTGCTTGTGTAAATCAGGCTTTGTGAGCATACTGCGCATGCATGCACGCACCAGACAATACACAACGGAACTCAGAACATATAGAACCATTTTCTGTACATTCAGCCTGCCTTAGGTTGGATTGTGACAGTCCTCCCTACATTCGAATATATGCAGTGTGAGCTGGGTGAGGCATTTAAGTTGTACAGTATGTGCTTGGTTAGGCACTTCTGTATATATATCTGAGCATTCCACATGCTCATCAATGCGCTCTGAGAAGTTAAAGGTTGTGTTATGGAGTTGAAAGTCAGCAAAATTCTGGACGAGACAGGGAGTTTTATGGGCGTGCCCATGGCTCTTGCATGCGGATTTTCACAACTCCTCTCGTGCGTAAAGTGCACTTAAGTCTGAGTCAGGTCCTTTAATATTATAGAAATATTATAACATCCAATATGCTTAGCTTCTTTAAATTGCAAAGAAAATGACACTCTGGGCCTGATTCAATTAGCTTTGCACCGGCGTTATTTGTGGTGTGAATCTAATTCCGTGTATTTTTTGGGGGCGATTAAAAATTTGCTTATTGTTCATACAGTGAGCTTTTTCTTGTCATCGTGGCTAATTGTATTGGGCCCTTAGTGTTCCAGGAAATTCTCTATCATCAATCATTTTTATTAAAAGTATTCCAAAAAGGGTCACAGAAAGTCTATCAATATATAGACAATATCTAATTTAATTGCAACATTTCTGTAGTATTAACCAGCAGAAAATAATATTGAAATCATAGATATTACCATATTTATTTCAATAATGATATAGTAACCCTACATTATATTAAATGGAACAAATGCATACACACCTACACTTCCTAAAGTGCATTTTCCTCATATAGTAATACTTTTGCTAACCTATAGCCCACAGGCTGTCCCTCTCCCAAAATCTGTTCTCTGATGTAGTGAACACATTTCTCACAGTTATATAATTGCCCATTAATACTGTGTGTTGTGACTGTGCCTCTCTTGCAGGATGATCCTGTTGACTCCAGTAGACAAATTAGAATATGTCTACTGGAAACTGCTTTCTTCTTTTCTCTTTACTTTAATGTTTCTAAACTAAACAACATTTCAGTATGTCATACACATACTCAATCATCCTAACAGTTGTGTGTAGATCAAAGCATGGTTTTTAAGAAAAATATAATTGCTGTGAGCTGAATTTTTGCTGCCTGTTTAGAGCACTTAAAAGTAATAACTATTGATAGATGGATGGATGTAGTCCTGTATGTCTGCAAACACGCTGCATTCATTTTTCTCTGGTTTCAGGTAACGGTGAAAATAATATACATTATAAATAAATCAAATGTTGTGAATGCAGTTAAATTTCAGGAACATTTTTTTTATTAAAAGTAATGCTTCTCAGTGGTGCACAAGTGGAAGGAAGAGTGGGAGGGGGGGCGGTTTCTGGTAGCTCAGACACCCCCCCTTCACCCCATTCTACATGTACGCACGGAGTTGTGTGAGGGGTCTATATGTTGATCAGTGTCACAAACATAAATAATTTCCCTTAGTCTTGTAAATGGGTACAAACATTTTGTCCTCTTTTTCCTCAACTTTCCTATGTTCTCTTTCTTATATTATAGTCTCAGTTATATTTCTATTCTGATTATAAAAGCAGAATTTTTGTGATTAGTTTGAGATTTAGGATATCCTTATATTTATCCCAAGCATGTTTAAACTATTCTACTGTGTTAGCCTCAACCACCTCAGATGGGAGAATATTCCACTTATTTATCACCCATTCAGTGAAGTAATTTTTCCACACATTGCCTCTGAATCTACCACCCTCCAGTTTATATTCATGCCCTCTAGTTCTATTACACCTTTTCTTTGAAAAATGCCACCCGCTTCTAGCCGTTCACAACCCTTGATATATTTGAAAGCTGCTATCATATCCCCCCTCTCATTTCTGTGCTCCAAGCTATACATGTTTAGTTCTTCTAGCCTTTCTTCATATGATTTGTGACACATGCCATGGATCATTTTAGTTGTTCTTCTTTGCACAGTCTCTAATGTATTTATGTCTTTCTGAAGATATGGCCTCCAGAATTTGTGAATTTTTGTTTTCACTATCCCTTTTGCTTTTTGTCATGATACTATACAAAAAATGTAATTGCGAGAATTACTAAGAATTATAAAGGCAATGAAGATGGCATATGTTCATATACAAAATTAGATTGCTACAAGATCTAGATACTATTAGCAGTTGCTTCAAGCCAGTACGATAAGTACTGTGCAGAGTTTAGACCAGGGGTGTCAAACACAAGGCCCGCGGGCCAAATCCGGCCAGACCTCGTCTGATGGCCCGCGGTGCCGCCGCCATCCTTGCAGCCTCCCCTTTTTTTTTTCAATGAATTTACTCCGTGCCTGCACGGAGTAAATTCATTTAAAAAATGGCTCAAATTCACA
>WWET01002473.1:22914-36610 GCA_011038615.1 Limnodynastes dumerilii
AGCCAATCAGATTCTAGCTGACATTCTCTAGTATGTAAAAAGAAAGTGAGAGCTAGAATCTGATTGGTTGCTATAGGCTACATCTCCACTTTTCCAAACCCGCAGCTTAGTAAATCTGGCCCCAGGGGCGAAAGTGCCCCCCTTCCCCCGTGCCCAGCCCAGCCCTGGTTAGAATTATCCTTTTGTAGAAAGATTCTTTGTTTTCTTTTTATTGGCACTTTTGATACACTTTTAAGATAAACAGAAATGTTCAGTCACTTATATTTTTTATTTTTTTTTATACTCATGTTTATTGGACATTCAACATACAAAAATAAAGAATCTGTGTTTGTAGCAATGTTATATCTTTGTGCAAATAACGAGCACACAGAACATTTGGAACAAAGTGAAAAAATGTCAATAACATTTACAAAAAAAAGTTTTATTAGTCCAATTCAGTAACCTTGGCATCCACAGAAAAGTGTTTATCTGGTGCCTATGTATAAAGTCATATCCAGACATACACAAAATGGTCAAATGTGATTAAAACAGCACCGATATATGCTAATAATTCTCAATAAAACATATAAAACCTTGTATTGTAAAGTTTAAATTTCGGGTCTGCGTGCCAATTAAAACATTGTAGGAGTAAAATTAGCAGAAGACATAGAAATATAAGTAACCCCTTGTAGTTCATAGGTGTTTTATATATCAAGTTCCTCTTTAGTGACACACTCAGTGGCGGATTGGGAAATGAAAGTGGTCCTGGAAAAAAAATCTTAAAGTGGCCTCGGGACCAAATCAACTGTAGGCGGGGCCAACACAAAGTGGGTGGGATTACCAATTATTGATACCCGCAAAAAGATATAGTGAAGTATCGACTCACCCTTTTGCAGTCATCTGTCTTGGGAGGGTTAGGGTCAGGCTAGGGAAAAGGGAGGGTTAGGGTCAAGCTGCGAGGAAGGGAGGGTTAGGGTAATGGAAGGGATGGGTTAAGGTTAGAATTAGGGAAACGGTTGTGGTAGTTTTTCCTCTTACCTATCAGAGCACCGTGCTTTAGGGATCGATTGCTATGCCAGTTCAGAACTGGCTGGGAGAGAATGGCCCTATCGAATATATATGTTACAGCTAAAGTGCAGAAATCAGTTATTCTGCAGATTATCTAGGTAATTTGCACATTAACGGCAGGATTCTGCACTTTAGCTGTAACATACTGTATTAATATTGGCTGTAGTAAAAAAAATATAATGGCCGGCCTCCAAAGTGCTTCGGCCTAACAGGGAATTTCCCGGTAAGGCCTATGACCAATCCGCCGCTGGACACACTTCTCTTTCATGGGGGTAGCTCCTCATAGTACCATTTACCATGAATTATCGCGAACTGAGGTGATGAGCTTGACAAACAGTCCCTGGATGCTATAGAAAGATTGGTCATCCAGCGCTGACTTGCGGAATGCGTGAGGTTGGGGAGGGTGACCAAGTGGTTTTTTGTTAGACTCTGTCGGCTACCAATGAGGTGAAAAGGGGGTTGTGCTTCCCTTTGGAGATAGGCAATAAAGAACAGTATAACCTCGGTGCGCCAGAGTAACGTGATTTAATAAATGGGACAGAGATAGTAGGTGTAAAATAAAACACACATTTATTGGAAAACTAAAAATTATTAAAAAGTTCAAAAATAATGTTCTGTTTCATAAAGGTCTTTTTAATCAAGGGAAAGTCTCTTGTGGCTCAGAGTAACAAATGCTACTAACTTATACTTTATTATTGATGGTGTGTGACTTTGTAGCAGTTCTTATGGTAGAGAGAATGGTAAACAAAGATGGCTTATGCTTTTTCACAATAAATAATTTCACAATGAATAGTTCCAGTTGTAGATACAGGTTTGGAATACATTTTTGCAGATGCTCCTCATATAATAAGTGAAAACCTTACCGGTAAGGGAATATATCAGATGCGCTACGGGGAGCTGACCCGTGCTGTCTGTAGTTGTCCGAGTTGATGCAAGACTCACCGCTACTTGCTCCGTTGCGCTGCTCCTGGCCGTGATGGAAATGACGATGTTTGGAGTCCTCGCTTTCGGAGTGAAGATGTAGGATGCGGGGTGCTGTGCAAGGTTGCCTGACTTTGCGTGTCACCTACACGTTTCGCCTGTTTAGGCTTCGTCAGGGAGAATTATGAGGAGGTTCTCTGCAAGTAGATCGTGTGCCCAGCTGATTCGGGATGCTGCAGTCTGTTGCTGGTGGGAATTTAACTCCTCGCTTCTTTATGGGCAGATGCATCAGTCACAGCTGGAGTTCCATGGGGATGTCGGGTCCTAGTGCCCATATTATTGCCTTTGTTTTGAATGGGTTGTTAAATCTTCAGTTTCTTGCTATAAAGGGCCGTATTCAGACCTCCGGCCGCGTATACGCAATCTACGTTGCAAAAAGTAACATAGATATCGTTACAAAATCACTGCGCATGCGCAGTAGTTCATATCGGTAAACTCCCGCCGCATATGCAATACGGCCGGAGGTTTGAATACGGCCCAAAGTGTGCATTATGGTCATTCTTATTTCGGAATATTATTTATTTATTTGATAAGGAAGTTGGCCAGGTCGAAATCTATGTTTAGACCGCTGGGAGATAGTGTTCCTAGTTCGTAGATCCACCTACTTTCTTCTTTAGAGATGATTGACAGAAAGTCTCCCCCCCTCCAAGGTTTAGTGACCTTTTTGATGCCTACCAATGACAATTCTGTCGGATTACAGTTGTGTGTGGTAGAAAAGTGTAGTGGTACATTATGGGAATCCATCTTGTTTTTAACATTGTGGATATGTTCCGCAATTCTGAGTTTCAAAGTCCTTGTGGTTCTGCCTACATATTGCAGACCACAAGGGCATTGGAGAAGATATATAACACCCTCCGTGGAGTAGGTGATCTTTTCTTTGATTTTATGTTCCCGTCCGTTCTGGTTAGATTTAAAACTGGTGACACTTTTAGTTGATTTGTGAAAAGTAGTTCTGCAACCAATGCAATTTAGGCAGTGGTAGAATCCATATTTATTTTCATTGAGCCTGGTTTGGTGGTTCTTGTTACAAGTGCACTGGAGACAAGTTTGTTCTTAAGGTTATCTGCCTTTCTAAAAGTGATTTTTGGTTTGCATGATAAAAAAGGGGAAATTTTTTTTATCTTTAAGGAGGATGGGCCAATGTTTGGAGATGATTTTTCGGAATTCTTTGGCCTGGCTGCTGTATTTAGTAATGAGTCTTACTTCCTCAGATTTGGTTAGTAGATGTGGATGTTCTGTTTTCTTTTTCATCCAAAAGTTGCTTTTTAGGTTTGTTACCTGTTGGAATTGGTCTTCCACCCTTTTTGCATTGTTTCTTTCTATGAATTTTTCTTTAAGGAGGTTTGCTTGGTCTTTGAAACATTCCGTGTTGGAGCAATTTTTCCGCATGCGTACAAACTGGCTTTTTAAAAAGTTTTGTAACCAGCGTGGATGGTGGCTGCTTTGTGCTGGAATATAGTTATTGCAGTCCACTTTTTTTATGAAGGTTTTTGTTTGGATGGTGTTGTTTGCAATGTATATTTCTAAGTCCAAAAATTCGACTCTTTTATTGCTGGTAGTTGCTGTGAAGGTGAGATTGTGATCATTGTTGTTGATATGTTGAATGAATTTCGTGAGGTCTTCTGGTGTGCCTTTCCAGATGCAAATGACGTCGTCGATGAATCTGTGCCAAGCTACAATGTCATCTCTAAATGGGTTCTTGTTCCAGATATGTTCGTTTTCCCAGTGGGCAACGAAGATATTTGCGTACCCTGACGCGAATTTCGTGCCCATCGAAGTGCCTTGGATCTGCTTGTATTAAACATCATTAAACCAAAAGTAGCTATGGTCTAGGATAAAACGGATGGAGTCTGTAATAAATTGAATTTTCCTTGGGTGTAGCTCAGAATCAAATGAGAGTATGTTGTGGATTAGCTTTGCATCCTTTCCTGTGGTCGATAACAATGTAGAGTGACGTAATGTCACATGTCATGAGAGTATAGCCCTCTTCCAAACTGATTTCTTTTAATAACTGCAAAATGTGTGTGGTGTCCTTAAGATAGCTTTTTTGTTTGACGGCTGTGGGTTGGAGGAATTGATCAATATACTCAGAGAGGTTGGAGGTGAGTGAGTTTACACCTGAAACAAAAGGACGGCTGGATGAATTAGTGAGGGTCTTATGAATTTTAGAGAGATGATAAAAGACTGTGAGGATTGGGTTCTTGATGTTGATGTAGTCAAATTCTTTCTCATTGAGTAAGTGTTCCTCTCGAGCCTGCTTCAGAAAAGAATCCAGCTCTGCCTGGTATACTTTCCCTGGGTTGGAGTCTAGGACTAAGTAGGTTTTGGTGTCTGTCAAAAGTCTGAGCGCTTCTTGTACATAGTCCTTTTTATTGAGGATGACAAGTCCGCCTCCCTTGTCTGCGGATTTAACAATTGTGTCTTCCTTTTTACGTAAGTCTTTGAGAGCCCATTTTTCTGGTGCACTCAAATTGCATTTGGGGTGTATTATCTCCAAAGTGGGGAGGTTATTTATATCTTCCTCTACCATTTTGATGAAGGTTTCTATGTAAGGGCCTTTTAGATGGGCCGGAAAAAATGTCAATTTAGGTTTGAGCTGGGTGTGAGTGAATGAAATTTGGGTAGGACTGGTACTATCGGTGGTAAGATCAGTGCTGTTCGATGGGGGGGGTTCCTGGTTTGAATTTGATGTGTCGGTCGTGGTAGGTTTCTAAATTCAGGAAAAATTTCTTCAGAGTTAAGTTACGTTAGAATTTGTGAATGTCCATGCACGTGGAGAATTTGTCCAAGGAGCTGCTGGGAGCAAATTTCAACTTTTTATTCAAGAGAGATGTGTGCATCTGTGATGGGTAGAGAGCTTAAACTGAAAAGTCCTTCTGGTTTCACACTTATTTTCTGATTTTTGATTTTGCTCCCGTTCTTATTGCCTCCTCGTTTTCGTCTCTTTTTTCCTTGTTTGGTGTGATTTATGGAGGAGTGTCCCTCTTTTGGAGGTTGTCTCTTATTGTTTCTGTTTTTGTTCTTGGGATATCTGGGATAGTGGATTCTATTCTGATACCTATTATTGAAATCTTTTTTGAAATGGTGGTGATCTCTATTTTGGAAATAAGGGGGAGGGTACGTGGGGATAGAAAATAAGGAAGGGGGTTGAGTACTGATGACCTCTCCAGTGCACGGTACGTTGGAGTTCCGTGCTGGGATGTGGTTGAGTTGGGATGGTGGACAATCTTTTTCTTTTATATACTTCTGACATTTTGATCTTTTGTTCTCAATTATTTGGTTTTCAAATATGGCTAAAGTACTTTCCTTATAATTATGCAGTTTTGAAGTCTTCTGAATCCTTCAGGTGCGTGAACTGTTCTTTTAGCGTGGTGATCTCTTTGTTCAAAGACTTTCTGGATTTTTCTTTATCTTTAATGATTAATTAAATTAATTTGAAAGAGCATTCTTCCAATGTGTTGTTCCAAATTTGGGTCTTTAGACAGATATGTAGGAAGTCTATTTAGTCTTAGGCCTTTGGGGACGATTTTCAAGTCCATTTTGTAAAAACTTTGTGTCCCACCTGTTTCTCAGTTCTAATGGTAATAATTTCTCATATTTGAGAAACTTTGTGCAGAAGTTATTTTCATTCAGATTTTGGCTGCTTGGGATGTCCTGTGAGAAAATCTCATCAAACTTCTGTCTGTTTCTTGAATTATGCATTTCCTAATGTCGCAGCTGAGATCAGTGCAAAACTTGTATAAGAAAGAGGAGAAGTGGTTTTTTGTTAGACTATGTCAGCTACCAATGAGGTGAAAAGGGAGTTTTGCTTCCCTTTGGAGATAGACAATAAAGAACAGTATAACCTCGGTGCGCCAGAGTAACGTGATTTAATAAATGGGACAGAGATAGTAGGGGAAAAATAAAACACACATTTATTGGAAAACTAAAAATGAATAAAAATGATTAAAAAGTTCAAAAATAATGTACCGTTTCATAAAGGTCTTTTTAATCAAGGGAAAGTCTCTTGTGGCTCAGAGTAACAAATGCTACTAACTGATACTTTATTATTGATGTGAGTGACTTTGTAGTAGTTCTTATGGTAGAGAGAATGGTAAACAAAGGTGGCTCATGCTTTTTTACAATAAATAATTTCACAATGAATAGTTCCAGTTGTAGATACAGGTTTGGAATACGTTTTTTCAGATGCTCCTCATATAATAAGTGAAAACCTTACCGGTAAGGGTTGCTGGCTGGAGAAGTGCTACTACTAGCAGTGTGGCAAAATCGTAGGGCTGGAAGACAGGATCTTCTAACCTCTCTGGTTTACGCGTTTCAAGACACTCCAGTCTCTTTCTTAAAGCTGCTTTGGGTTGGGATGCAACAGGGCTGAAGCGGCAGTATCACGGATCTGGGAACTTCTAGGTTGCTCCCGGGTCGGAGGGGAGGGGCGTGAGCTGAGTCAAAGATGAAGTTAGCTGGCTTCAAGTAGGATCTCTGCATGTAGTTCTAACACACGTAGCGGAGTAAAGATACGAGCATCACGGTAGAAAAGTCTCTAATAGATGCCACTAACAGGGAGTGTAGCAGGTAAGGAGGGTGCAGCGATATGAACGCCAACTGCGGGTTGGGATGCGAAGGCTGGACTGGATTGTAGCACTGGACAGGATGGCAGCACTGGACTGGATTGCAGCACTGGACTGGATTGCAGCACTGGACTGGATTGCAGCACTAGACTGGAACGCAGCAGCAGTAGTAGCAGAGCAGGAACACTCAACCAGGCACCTCAGAAGATAAGAAGATCTGGCAACTTTGGACTGGAGCTAGGGGTTTAAATACCCCGCTGTAGCATCGGATTGGATCCCCGTGTCACGTGTTTCCCCAGCCTGGGACCTGATTGGCTGAGGCAAACACGTGACGTGGCGCAAGATGGCGGCGCCCATGCGTCCACGTGGACGCCGGACAGCAGTGAGGGACGCTGGCCGCGTCGGACCCCACCGAGGAGGCTGAAGACGGCGGGGACGGCGGGACAAGGCAGCGGAGAATCAGGTAAGTGCAGCGGCGTGAGGCACTGCCTGTGACAGCAGAACAGATAGCGAAAGGATCTGCAGCCACAGAGACCGGATCAAGAGCCCAGCGGTGTCCCAGAATAAAACTGAAACCATGAAAACCGGGTGTCCTGCTCCACTGCACCGTCACTGACCCCAGACACAAAGGAGAAATTTCTACCTACAAGAATACCGGAGGTACAGTGCAAAATCACCTCCGTATATCTTATAAGCAGGGTTGTCTACACCGTTGCTAAGCAGGAGCACGGGGCTGCTACTTTCAAATCATCACATTATTTGCTATTGTTGAATGAAAGCTTATTGCTGTGTTCTGAGGGATTTTACTTTATCACATTGACGAGGGGATTATACCATTTTTGAATTACCGCATAAGAGGTTATCGCTTCACTGATTTTATCTATGTTGGACTAGAAATACCTTTTGCCTGCATTATTGGACATTAGTATGTATTTCATGTATTGCCTAGCACCATTCACTATCGAATGAAGGCTTCTAATTATAGAATTTCAATTGCTTCATTTATTGCTTTCATTGAATATTGTGGTCCATACAGTATGAGTCAACAGTATTGATTGTATGAATACAGTTTGTGTAGAGATATCTCTAATAGGCAATTTCCCTGTTTATAAATTGCATTAATTAGATCTTAAGTCCTGTATTTTCGTTATCTTTTTGCCTTACATAAACTTTGTTGTGGGAACTAGGGAATTTCCCACCTATACCAAAGCCGCCAGCAGCTCAGGTCCTTCTGTGCTTCAAACCTCTTGTCTCCTAAATTTCAAAGCTGTTGGATGGAGCACTGGATGAGGGGGTCATTTCCAAGGAAGAATGGAAATTTCTTTTTGTTCCTTTTCCTGTCACCCCCATTTTTTATTTTCTACCCAAGATTCACAAATCCCTCACCTCACCCCCAGGTAGAGCTATTATTTCTGGCATTCATTCTCTCACTTCTAACCTCTCTTTCTATGTTGACCACTTTTTACAGCCCCTGCTGCTGCATTTTTTATAATGATGGCAATTTATTAGCATCATTAAGTTTAATAGAGTATTACTCATTAAGGTTGTACAAAAGCGCACACTGTTACAGGTCAAAATTAATTGCAATTAATATACACATTTATCTTTGATTTCTAAGTTTTACAAATTGATATCTAAGTTTTTTTTGTCTGGTGAATACACATCTATGTATGTGACATTGTTTAATTATAAATGTAAATTATTTCCTAGCTTTTATAAAACATAATATACTACATTCAGAAGGGAAAGCATAACTAAAACATAAAAACTAAGGACATAGGCTGGATCCAGAGCTACGATGTTACACTGAGCGCTGTAGCGCTCAGCGTAACATCGCTGCTCTGGCCCGACACTCCCCCTTGTAGGAGCGTATTAACTCTCCCTTACGCCGGCTGAAGGCTACCCTAACTTCAGCCGGCGTAAGGGAAAGTTGATACGCTGGGACGGCGGCATTAGTACGTTAACGCCGCCCTCCCAGCCTCATTACCCTCCCTCCCCCCGCCCCCCTACACTAACTTCAGCGTAGGAACGCTGGGGGACGTCCCCTCCAGCGTCCCTACGGCGCTACTATGGAAGATCGGACGTTTCCATAGTGACGCCGGGCAACATCTGCCCGGCGCATGCGCATTACGCTTACGGCCGCGTACTAGCGACGGCGGCCGTAGCTCTGGATCAGGCCTACTGACTGTGCGTAGTTTCCTTATTAAAAAGGAAACTGCGCACGGTAAGATATGGTAGCCCTATGGCGCTCGTAAGTACCATAAAGTACCTAAAAACGGGTGTGGATTAGGGGCTGCACAAGTGAGTTAGGAGCAGTTCTGTCTGCACCTAACTCACTGTTGGGTATGAATACGACCTCTTGCAACTCACTCTTTGTGAATCACACCGTAGCTCAGCTGTATCTCATGATGATCTGTCCAAAGGAATACATCATTAGTGAAATATTTGGGAATATGCCTTTGTCTGTACTAAACTGCATGCCTTTTATTACTATATATAGTGTAATTGATTTCCTGCTGTATATCTGTTATGTACACTTATGTTTTCCTTTTGTCCCCTCCCCATCATACCTTGATTTTTGTTTCTCGTAACTATGTCCAATAAGGTGGCGGAGTGCTTATATTCATCCTTATTCTGATTTAGTTTTATTGATTTTTTTTTTACTATTTCATTTGTTACAAAACTTTTTCTTTAATAAAAACATAATGATGTACAAAATAGTAAAATAATTAATCACACTCTAATTTTTTTGCATAAAAAATAAGGAACCTATTTTTCCATTTATAAGGTCTTATAGTGTAGACTATTTATGAGGAAAAGCAATTTTCTCTTTAAGGTTAAAATGGGGATAGAAACAACAGTGAACAATAGCACTTATGACACCATAGAGAGAATAAAAGCATTTGTAGAGGTCACCCATCAATTTAGAACATTTCAATAAGTAAAAAGCATGTAAAGAACTCAGGCTTAAAGTTGACTATCCCTTGAAAAAGCTACGCCTGGCGAAACACACGTTGGGGGAAGAGGGAGCCAAGGTGCACCTAGGTAATCCCATATTTTTACTTTTATCTGTTGCTTACTTGTCCAGGATTGTTTCTTATTTTATCATTTCTGCTTATTCACACGTAGTTATCGGGCAACACTGTTTTGTTAGCAGTGCAAGACGTGTTGAGGAGACATCCGGGTGCTTGATACTTTTCTGTGATACTTTGTGATTATCATTTATTCATATATACTTCTAGAGGGGATTGGGCACTTGCAGATTAGTATAGGGTCAGTTATACTCCCCAGTGGGGCGAAGTTCCACCATGAGGTGGCATGCACGTGGTAAGGGTTTGTTTACTTCTTTCATTTAGACTAGGGAGTCTTACACATGCAATTTGAACCATCTCCCTATTTTTGGACAGTGATATTGCTCCCCTATACTGTGCATGCATTTATATTTTATAATACCTGACACCTTGGCTGATCTGTTCTTATATGCATCAGATTTCTGGTTTATGCAGGACTTTCTGGCAGAAATGTGATTTGTTTATTTGTGTTTTATATTTTGCCTTTTAGTATATATAATTAAATGTTAAGTTTTATTTAAATTTTGGACATGTGACATTCTATCCCACATTGAGACCAGTGAGATTTTTTTGATTAGGTCCACTTGTCTTTGTCTCTTCAAAGATCCTTTTGATGTGTATTGCCCTGTGACCAATACTAGTTGTACCCTCCCTACATATTTGGGCTTATTTACCAGTATTCCTTTTAATTTCAATATAGGTCTGTGCGGTCTTCCCCCTTCCCCTTGCCGTTTCTTGTTGATTTAAAGTTGATTAAGTTACTTAAGGGAATCTGAGCCTTGAGATATTCAAAATGACAATGTTGACACAGATAAGTGCAGGTGCGAACAGAATAGGCAGTTTATAAGATAAAGCAATGTTATTGCAGTATTAATTTGCACTACTAGTACAGGCCAATGTGATTATATTTTACTTTAGATTGATTTTGATTTGATTTATTTTTCTATGCATAGACCATTTAGCACTAAGTAATAGATTTCATACTGTCATAATACATTGTGGAGATATTTCATCTCTTTTGCCTCATACCTCTGAAAAAGTTACTTACACATACCAACACATATAAGTTTCATGATTAATAAGATGCTAAACCCTATCTCAGTGCTATACTAGCGCTTTGTACATGTAAAATATGTGTACGCCAATGAGCTATGTGCAATGTTGAGTTATCAATTTGCAATTGATCAGCCCTGGTGTAGGTTTGTCCGCACACATAATGGATGCTGAGCAGTCTTTGTGCACTAAATTCTTGTGTGTTGTGCACATACTTATACAATAAAATATGCACAACTCTACATGAGTAGACAAACATGAGAAAGAGAAACATGTGGTTATTAGGTGCTGCTGTGAATGCACAGCAGCACAAACTCTCTCTCTCTCCTGGCTGCTCAAGCAGATTCTGGTTGTTACTAAGCAGCAAAGTTGCTGTGTAAACAGCAGAGTCATAGCTTCTACTTCAGGTGCTAACATGATTAATAGGGCTCAGCTGGTGCCTTATATCTAGGATTCAGATCTGGGAGGCTCTTCAGTTTTGCTTGGTGGTTCACCGTTTAAATACCCAGCAGGGAGAACTCTCTCTTGCTGGTTATATTGGGCTGGATCCAGACTTATTAAAGAGCTTGAAATTAAGAGAGGAAGGTTACACCTGGACAAAACCATGTTGATTTCAGGGGGAGTCAAGTTAATTGTATTCTCATGCAGGGATATATCTTTGAATTGCTTACTGTACTCAGATACTGACCAGCTTTGCTATTACACTGTTATTTAGACTTGGGATAGGAAACATCACCTCTCAACTCTAATACTGTTTTCAACAGGTCATATATCATGTATTTTTAAATTGAGCTCAGCAAAATACATGATATATGGAGCCCTGAAACTTGAACTAATATGGGGGACCCTTTGCAACTAGCAACAATAGGTCAACATCCAATTAGGTCCAAAGGCCCAAATGGTGGAGAACTGGGTGGTGGGGTGGAGGTGGAGTCATACAGTGAGACCTTTCCTCCAGCAATGAGGTCTGGGTAACCACTGTTATCCCCTTCAATGCACTGCATTATAAGAGCCATCCTCTGGTCCGAGTTGTAGATAGAGTGTCTGCCGGTTTATCGGAGGGTTCCTAGACGCTTAAAAAACCCTCTACGTAAAGCATATTCTAAAGTCAATATTAAGCACTAACCCATTGGTTTATGATTCTGTCACTAAAATAACCTTATTTTAATAATGCACACTTAAAAAATCCATTAGTTTTGTTGAAAAATGCACTCTAAAAAAAATAGGGGCAATGAAGCTTAAGCTTTCTTAG
Source organism: Limnodynastes dumerilii (assembly GCA_011038615.1). NCBI lineage: Eukaryota > Metazoa > Chordata > Amphibia > Anura > Limnodynastidae > Limnodynastes > Limnodynastes dumerilii. Next base: position 34,884 of record WWET01002473.1, read on the forward strand.
TTTTATAGTAGATCTACCACTGCTGATCCCCCATGGAGGCCAACACTGCATCCGCTGATAAGGGAAGGTTATATTGGAAACAAGCTGTGAAAGTGTCATTGGTAATATCGTAATACAGAGTTTAGTACTTTTGCCAGCCACTGTATATTGCATTTGTTCTGCATTTAGGTATTTTGAAAGTTCCACTGACAAAAAAATAAGTGGTTACTATAAAGTCTTTTACTTTAGTGTCTAAATTAGAAAAGTAGTAACAGCATACTGACCTTCAGCTGACACATCAAAAAATATAATAAAAAGTGTACTATATCTATGTACTATTTAACTCTTAGCCCAATAGGGTAACCAGCTTATTAATACAGGTTTCAATATATCTTGAAATGAAAACAGCCACATTCAGAGGTTCCTAGAAAGATCAACGGTTCGCTTACAGCCAACCTATACCAAAGGCACCTAATTTATGAGACAAATTGAAAGTCATGTGCTGTGACCTTTACTTAAGAAAGGAGGTTTTCACCGTATGTAGCACTTAAAACAGACTTTCTATAACAAACCCTTAACCTCTCTGCCCAGATGAGTCACTGATGGCCAACAGAACATTTAACTTGAAGGTGGCATGTCCTTTGATTAAAATAAGACATATGTGTCATTTCAGATTCTATATTTAGTTTTCTTTATGATGGTTTATTTCCACAGGTGTTAAGGTACAGTGAAAGACAAATGGAGACAATTCCTCGGTATTCAGCATTAAATTGGAAAACTAATTTTGAACAAATCCTCTGTAATAATGGTGTTTAAATCTTTAGGTAAAGAGGGGGAAAAGTCCTATAAACCGAGCTGAGAAGCTCTTTATGTGAATGGGTGTTCCTAAATGTACACCATAGTACACCATAGTTCATTTAAAATCCTTTCCTTCACCTCTAGACTTTCTAAAAGAGAAAAAAAAGCTCAATATCTGTCTTACGTATACCTCTTCAACTTTGCTTGCAAGGATTACAGCCCTTAAATAATCATTTTAGAAGATGATAAATGGCGTGAGAGTTACCACTGAAAAACTGCTATTTTAGAAAATGGACACAGCCAAAAGCTCATTTTCATCTGTGTCTATTACAAAAATAGTGCTATTTCAAAAAAAAAAAATGATGAATGGGTAAGAATGCCGATTGGCAAACGTACCCATTAATTCTTTGGAAACGCTGCTGAAGACACGTCACACCCATTGCACCAACTGGAATGAGTAACTCTCTATGGGGAGTTTTAGGGTTTGGCTGCGGGGAAGGGACAGTTAGGGTTAGGCTAATGGAAGGGGAGTCTTAGGGTTATGCAGAGGGTAGGGGAGTCTTAGGGTCAGGCTGTAAAGAAGAGCGAGTTAGGGTTAAGGTAATGTAAGGAAAGGGTTAGGTATTAGGGTAATGGAAAGGGAGGATTAGGGTAAGGGTTGGTGTTAAATTCACATGTACCATTTGCCATAGGATCTGTCTTATGTTGATCGATTCCTTCTCCTCTGCAAGGCAAAAGCATTTGACTGGGAGAGAATGGCCCTTTCACAAAAGGGCCGTTTGCAGCGGCAACCTACACCCGACAAATGGGCACACAAAGAATTTCTAAACGTTCTACTTAACTGAAGAAGCTGACACCAGGATTTAGTAAGAAGACTCCATAATAACTCAACATATTGTGCGATAGATTGCATGTGTATGTTTATCTAGGGGAGCAATTAACGTGATCGG
>WWET01002473.1:36620-72271 GCA_011038615.1 Limnodynastes dumerilii
GAGCAATTAATCGGAAGAGAGTGCAGCCAAAATGAGTCCAACATCTAGGGGTGACCAGTATTCCCCTGTAAAACCCCAATTCATTGGGTTTGGAGATTTCTCATTGTCTCAAGTTTACTGAAGTGGCCCTTAAAGGTTCAGACCATGGACTGGATCCATAGCTAATAATGATAGGAGACCTATGTACACTATGTATGTAAGTCTCCTATCAGTCTTTACTGCACATGCGCAGTACATGGAATTCTGCATCGGAACTCATCTGACTGATGCAGAATAATGTCTTCACATGGGACAAACCCACTCACCATACATATGAGATACACATGGTGGGTGGGATATAGAATGGAAATCGTACAATAAAGGTGTTTCAAAGCACTTACATGTGATCCACCATTCCGTATGTGGGCCTTCTACCTGCCAAAACATAAGGTAGGATTATGTGGAAGGCCCAAATGTTCAAGGTGAATACAAGAGATGTGCAAATCCCTCACATGTACAGAGTCCTGGATCTAAGATTCCATACGTTAGCCTCCTTTGTGGAGACTAACATACAGAATTTTCTCGTAGTTCAGGATCTTGTCCCGTGTCTGTTGCCATTCTAGTAAAACAGAAACCTGTGATTGGTTATCAATGTTTCCTGTTATTTTCTAATTTCCTCTAGTAGGGCCGTATTCAGACCCTACTAGAGGACCTCTTAAAGACCGCGTATACGTAATCTACATTGCAAAAAGTAACGTAGATGTCGTAACAAAATTACTGTGCATGCGCAGTAGTTCATATCGGTATACGGCCCGTAATCTTTAAGCACTGATAAATAGTAGAAATTGCTGCCGCCCCCTTTTGAATACAGCTGTTTCATGCATGCCACCCAGCATTGGAACAGAACGGGTGGCTACCAATTCCCTCTGCTCGTGCGACTTGTAGTAAGTATTGTAGTCCTGGGGCCCTTCTAAATTGTATTGTGCATCCCATATTTATGCATGGACAAGGGGCCTGATCCAGACCTACACCAATGCGCTGTGCTTAGTAAAGCACGGTGTATCGGCGTGCACTCTCCCCGACACTCCCCCTGTGCGAGCGTATTTTCCCTCGCTTACACCGGCTGAAGGCTATCCTAACTAAGCAAGGGAAAATACGCTTGAACAGGAACGTTTGGCCGCTAACCCCCCCTCCCTCATTAAACTACCTCCCCCGCCCACCTACACTATCCTGAACATAGTAATGCTGGGGGATGCCCCCTCCAGCGTTACTACGGCGCTGCTACGGATGCCTGATCCATGATCGGGCGTTGCCGTAGCTACGCCGGGCAGCATCTGCTTTTAAGCCGATCTTACGCTGCTGGCTGGCGTCTTAATGCCAGCCAGCGTAGGTCTGGATCAGGCCCAAGGTGTCCTTAGATGAGAAAAAAATGCCTGGATTTGGATGACAAACTTCGACAAATTTACAATTAGCTATTAGGCCTATAGTAACCACATTCTCCTTCTGAACTAACTTCAAGTACTCAGATGCTCTGAACACTTGGAAAAGCATAAGTCTCAATTATCAGAAGGATAAACAAAGGCTAAAAAAGCACTGCCTTTTTGTTTACCATCCTAAGGAGACATCAGCCACTCAGTTCAGGATAATGTTAAGAGCTGCCAAATTGGAGGTACACAGGATTAATAGAGGAAAATGATAGGTAGGATTCCTCATGGGTGTGTCTACTCTCTTCCTAGCCCTGCCCCTTTTCCTTTTAAATAGTGGCAGGCATAAGGAATATATTAATTTTACTACAGTTTATGGGGCTGATCCAGACTTTAATAGAAAGTGGCAATACCATTGGGAATTGCATGGGAAAGCAAATTTAAACTGTGAAAACTGAATTTGATATGAGATGAAAACTTTTCTAGTCCTCCAGTAATTTACAGATTAAGGGCCGAATTCAGAGATCTGTCTGGCGTTCGGATCGCAAATATACGCACGGCCAGAGCAAGTAACACCCACCAAATCCCCAGTCGCTCCCCTTGCTAATCCGTGCCCACGGAGACTTCCGCCTCCATAGACCAGCTGTAACTTTCCATGGCCATTTCCGAACGTATGTGTCCTCCGTCCGTGCGTATCTGTATAATCGCGCCCACTTCCCTTCATTTAAATGCTTCCCCCGCCCATTTCTCTGTAAATTCCTCAGCGCGCATTTTTCCATGGGAGTTCCTTGCGTATTTACCCACGTGCGATTCACAAATCCGTCCGTGAGGCACTTTCGTGCGTATAGTCTATGTGAACAGTGTATAAAAAGCTACTACACATGCGCAGTTTCAACGTACCTAAAAATACGCACGGAAACCAGAGAAAAACGGATATACAGCTATGCAGAATGGGTAATTTTCAAACCTCTGTATGTTTTCTGTACGCACAGAGGTCTGGAAGTCCGCCTGGAAGAGGGGAGTGAACTCTCCTGTCACTCCCCTCTCTCATGCAGGGTTAGGAGCACGGATTCTGTCTGTAGTTCTAAAATATGCCTAATTAGAAGGTTTTCCTAATGAATGGGTAAGTATACAGAATGTATTTTTTCGGAAACTTACCCATTCATTGGCTTTTCGAAACCCAGCACACCCGACTGAATACCTGCCGCAGACTCACCGGGAGGAGGTTAGCTTACAAGGGGAGTCTTAGGGTTAGGCTGCAGGGAGCAGAGTCTTAGGGTTAGGCTGCAGAAAGGGAGTCTTAGGTTTAGGCTGCAGAAACGGAGTCTGAGGGTTAGGCTACAGGGAAGAGAGTCTTAAAGTCAGGCTGTGGGGAAGAGAGTCTTAGAATTAGGCTGCGGGGAGGGGAGTCTTAGGGTTAGGTTGCGTTGAGGGGAGTCTTAGGGTTAGACTGCAGGAAGGGAGTCTTGTGGTTAGGCTGCAGGGAAGGGAGTCTTAGGGTCAGGCTGCAATAATGAGAATCTTAGGGTTAGGCTGCAGGGAAGGAAGTCTTAGGGTTAGGTTGCGGGAAAGGGAGTCTAAGGGCCAGATTTACTAAGTTGGAAAGGTGGAGATGTTGCCCATAGCAACCAATCAGATTCTAGCTCTCACTTTCCTATTACATATTTAATGTTCCCTCCTTACCACCTACGCACGTTTCGCATCGGTTGCCTTTTTTTCGCCTTGAAAAAGCAACCGATGTGAAACGCGCACAGGTGGTAAGGAGGGAACCAGGGTGCACACTGGTAACCTCAATTAATTCTCATACCTAACTGCTATGCCATCAAGCCTATACCATGATTGTTGATTTTACATTTTAGTGAGGGACAGATATACCCCTCAAGTGGGGGCAAAGTTACGCCGTGAGGCGGCAGGCACTGGGACAGGATTTACTTCATCTATTATGAGATAGGGAGATACATTTTTATTTACACATTTCTGACATAGGTTTGTTTCTACCTTGGTTGGTAAATACATTTGCCTCAATTCTTGTCCTATAACTAACTTTCTTTGGTATAATATGGCATTTTGAATATGATATGTTTCAATTTATTATACTACACAGTTAGGTATGAACAGATTTTATTTTAATATTTCGCTGTTTGTTTGAGATGCAACTACTTTTTAATATGATTAGATTAAATGTTATGTTTTTAAAAAAGCTATACACCCATCCATGCCAGATTCTAATCTTGTAATTATAATTGTTTTTTGCTATCTTCAATGATTCTATTACCAATATCAACCTGTATTTGTTATCTATTGTTAAGTGATGTTTTGTAACATGGTTTTCCTTTTGGATAAAGGACTCCCTTATTTTTGGGCTAATACCATATGTGTGTGCGCCAGAAACAGTATCTCTTTTTCTTCTGGTCTCTGTACCATACTTTTTACAATATAATCCACTCCTAATCTTCCAACTGTCACTCACCTGGTTTAAATGAAATAACTGATATTTTAAAACCTCTTCAACGAACAAAGGTGGTTACCATAGTAACTGGCAGTTGGAAACTGAGGAGCAGAGCATTTTGTACCTAATTGAATGGGTCATGTTGGAGAGAATGGTTATATAAATATATATATGTAGGTAACTATTCTCACTCCTGATCTCCTCTATGGACATATAGACTACAATGGACTACACTCTCCATCCTATGATTCAGATATTTTGAAGAAACTTTATTAACTGCAACTGAAACTTTATTTAAATGTGCAAAACATAACTAAATGCTCAGTTTTTTACCATCTCAAACATGTTTTTTTCCCCACTCATTTCAATGACCACTAAACATACAAAACCCAATATCAAAAGTATTTGAAATTGAAATTGTACATGCATGTATCAGAAAGTTTAATGTGTTAAATTTTAATATGTGACAAGCTATAATAAGGCATATTGTGTTTTAGTTTTTGATATCCTTTAAAGAAGCTTTAACAACGTTTTTCCTGTTATGGCTTCCCATGTCAATCTTTTTCCTAGTATTTTCGGCCTCCACCCAGCCTGATGTTACTAAAGGCAAGGTGCCAACCTTATGCAAACTGTAATATACAGCTGAAGTAAATAAGCTTGTACAATGATTCACAGCAGATCGTGCCAAGTGTTGGCATTTGCATTTCATGAATCCAAACTTTCGGTTAGTTAGTGGTGATGTGCTCAGGGTTGCTGCACAGGTTTGGAGAGTAGAGGTATGTATTAGACAGGGTTCCATTTCTATACTTAACTTATTTGATAATGTGTTTGTACTTATGCTAGGGTCAGGGGAGTGAATGTTGTGTGTCAGCATTAGGAAATTATATTATATTATAATTATTATATTCTGATAGTAATTAGAATTCATTTCCTTATGTTGTGTCAGCTTAAGGAACTGAATTATAATTACTAATAAAATATATACATTTTTAAAACATACATTATTTATGAGGTTTAACAAAGACTAACATAACTATAAAATCAACAAGAATGGAACATCATAGATCAGTAAAGACAAGATTCAGGTACAGGTAACTTGTACACGACCGGTAAAAACCATACATAGGGCCAGATCCAGACCTAAGTACGTTAGCGTATTTACGCTAGCCGGTGACATAAAAACGCTGGTTTGTATGCGTGCAGCAGATGTTATGCCCCGTAATTCTGAATGTACGTACCAGCAGCGTATCAACAGCGGTGAACGACATCTGTAATTACGCTTCGGAGGCGGGTTGAGGCATTTAAATCGTACAGTATGGGCGTGCTTAGGCACTTATGTATGTGAAGCCTTTACGCACATTAGTAGTTACGCTTTGAAAAGTTAAGGTATGGTTTGGCAAGCGTAAAACAGGCAGAGTACATACGGCCGAGGGGAGTGCCTAGTAAATACGCAACACGTTTAAACGTAGGTCTGGATCTGGCCCATAATAACTCAGTAAATGCGGATTAGTCACCAGCGTGGCAATGCTATGTTAAGGTTATGCTGGGGTTGAATAACATTTCCCTGAGGAAAGTAGATCTAACAATCAAAAAATTACAGTACAGTGGTCTCAAAATGGGAAATTAGCCAGGATGTTTTAGAAAGTAGACAAGACAAGGGGTAGGGGGGGCAGGGGGGAAATCAGGGTGGTGAGGTCCTCTAGGGCTAGGCCGAGGTGGCTCAGCTACATAAAGGTAAAGGTATGGGCTATGTGGACATCCACATGACGTCATACTTGGAAACAATTAATGTAGGGAAGGGGGATAATGCATCAGCAATAAAGGAGAGGACTTAGGACCTGATTCACACTTAAGAGTGAGTTAGGTGCCTGCAGATGCGCACCTAACTCACTCCTCCAGCCCCCAACCCGCCCCCCGTGTTTAGGTACATTATGGCACTTACGAGTGTCATTAGGCTACCGTTATCTCTGTGAAATGTCCGTATGGACATTGTACCTCCCCGCCTCCCACCTACCCTCCCTAATCTAAATACCTCCCCCCTCCCACTTCTGTCTAAAAATGCCCCCCGAGGCAGCATCACGCCGCCTCTTTTTACTGAACACGCTGTGTGTGGTCTGTGAAGACCGCACCTACGCTATCTACGTGCCTATCGGCTATGTAGATAGTGTAAATTACCTACTACGCATACGCAGTAGGTAATATCGGACCCATACACACTTAAGAAGCCGCATTTTCTTAAGTGTGAACCAGGTCCTTAAAGTCAAGTCAATAAAACAAAGTGGCAGTTAACTGGGGGGCTAGATCACGGGTCACAAACAGGTTCACTCCCATAGACACATAGTGGTCTATACATGAGAACCAGTTCTAAATGGAGGCGGGTAGGCACAATTTCCATTTAAGCGGTATCTGAGATTTGGCGGCGTTATTGAGGTGTTTAAGGAGTGATTTCTTGTAACTAGAGATCGACATTGGGGAGAAGGAAATGAGCCAGAACTCCAAGGAATCAGGAATGTCCGCGCCTATGATCATCCTGGAGATGTGAATTACCTGACGCCAATAGGGAATAATACGGGGACAGGACCACCAAGTGTGAAAAAGAGTTCCCACTGCTTCTTCACATCTTCAGCAAGTGGCCGGAATGCCAGGGAAAATCTTACTGAGCGTTGCGGAGACCCCATCTAGTCAAAAGTTTATACTGAGTTTCCAACATTAGGAGAACAAGACCAGGCAAGTCGGAAGATATTTGACTAGTCAGAATCCGTGAGGTTACTGGGTAAGTCACTGTTCTAGTCTACAAATTCCAACCTAGAGGTAAACAGCGTCTCAACCAGTAATTTGTGTAAATATTAAATGAGTGGGAGCCGAGGAGCAACACACAGGACCTCAAAGGGGGACAGGGTCTGACTTATGTGGGCCCTATTACTAATGTGCTAGAGGAAATAGTGGATCTGCAAGTATGCCCAGAAGTAATAAATTAAGTAGGGTAAATTTAGGGGAATCTTTTAATGGAGAAGGAAGGAGAGGAAGGATCCCCGCTCCATCAACTGGTGGGCCCTAGAGAGACCACCTAATGCCCACCTGGAGAATAGACTGTAGGTAAGACCCGGTGGAAAGTACGGATTATGGATACATTGTGTGAGTGGTGAGATAGGAGAGAAAAGGTCGTAACGTAAGCAGAGGTGCCTCCAGCATTGTAGAGTAGGGCTTAATGTCGGGTGATTTATATGCGGAATAATCTGCAGCCAAGGTGTGATATGTAATGGGGCAGGAGCAAAACTATTTTCCAAATTGACCCATTGATTGATATCACGTGATTGAGACAGCTCCAGTAGCATTACTGCCCAACAGTAACCTTTGCTAGGAAGTTGGAGACCTCCTTTATCCTTGTTGAAGAAGAGGGTGGCCTGAGGGCATCTAGGGCGCTTCTCATTCCAGACAAACCTCCCAATGGTATGTTGAATACCCTTGAACTAAGAGTTCAGAATAGAGATCGGAAGTGTCTGGAGAAGATATAAAATTTTGGGTAACACCAACATTTTAACAATATTAATTCCCCCCATCCAGGAGAAGTCTTTCCCTGTCCACCGCCTGAGGTCCTGTTTGATTGTGGCCAGCAAGGGGGGATAGTTGGCTTGGAACAAGGCCGAGGTAGGTCTAGTGAGGTGGACCCCGAGATACGTCAAGTGGGAAGGATGCCAACGGAAAGGGAAACTTGCTAGAATATATGTAGTAGTAGTAATGGTGGAGACAAAAGAAAAAGCATAAAAATTTTAATTAACACACTAAATATATACATATAAACCACATATAATAAAAATGGAGGGTCACAATCTCTATAAGTAGTCCTATGTAGTCACTTAAGTATCCTGTCTGGCAGCTGTCCCGGGTTGGTTAGATGGTATGGTAGTCCAGAAAACGATGATAAGACACAGCTGGACGGTCGGGTGAAGAGTAACCCTCCAAGTATTGGTCTGACGCGTTTCGGGGCGAGGCTTTTTCTCAAAGTGATGTAGTGGGAACTGAGGGGCAGCACCTTTGTAGTTCCTGCCAGGAGTCTCTTAATATATGATTGATTGCAGCCAGGAGTTACCCTAGCATTAACATATCACTGTTTTAAATAAGAACAAAAGACTGTATAAACAAATACTTAATAAAATAAAATCATATTAGGCAATAGTTTCTTAATCTATGATTAATATATTCCAATATAGCCAACATGGGAAGGACAGTGAATTTAAATAAAAAGTTAATATATAGAATGGTTACTGTGCAAGTATATACACAATGTACAAAAAATCATGAATACCAATGAGTCTAATTAGATGTAGAAAGAATTGGTTCATGACAGTAGGGTCACGAGGGGTTTTGCTCATTGGATATATAGAATATCTGGCAATGGGTTCAAATAACTGTAAAGGTTTTTTATGGTACATGAGACATAAGATAATCTGGTCATCTTAATGAAGAAACTGGGAAACAATCTATAAAAACCCATATTCTACAAAAAAAAACCATGTTATAACTAAAACAAGGGAGCATACTTGGCTTGTAAAAGTCAATATTGTATATTTAATTTAAATGAGCTTGATAATGGAAGCATAAAAGTAGATATGAGTGTAAATAAAATATAATGTAAAATAAATATATGTAGTTAATCTAGCCCTGTAGTCAGGAGGTGGAGGTGCCACACACTACTGTGAGCTAGCCCTTTGGAAAGCTGCACAACACCTCACACTGACAGCCTCTCAGTGTAAGAGGTTCTACACAGCGCTGCAAAACCTCTCTCTTATTTATTTTTTTTCAGAAAATTTTTGTTCAGTCAGCCAATAGGCTGGCTGCATGGGACTCCTGTCACGATTGACAATTGTGACAGGAGTCCCAACCAATCAGAGTGAAACTGTAGCCAGCCAATAGGCTAGCTGCATGGTCTCATTCAGAAATTATTGTTCCCGGCCTCCACTGTGTGTGGAGCCGATATTGTGACCTGTCCCTAGGGAAATCCAAAATATCACCCACCAAATGGGAGTTATAATCCCTCTAGTATGTGTCTTAAGACTTAAAATGGGCTAGTCTTCTGGCAATTGGATATTTTTCTGAGGTTTCACTGGACTATATATGGATGTCATGGATAGACTATATATGGATGTCCTTTTGAAATCTCAGCTATTGAGTGTTTCTTACTTTCTCTTCAATTGCTCCTCTTGGCTTACATGTGCAAAGAGCAGTTTCAGAGCCGATGTGATACACTTTTGGATATTGTAATGCTGTATACACAAGGAAACCCATGCAGACATGCATACAACATACACACTGATAAGTCCTAGTGCAGGAATTGAACTCATGACCTCAGCGCTGTGAGGTACCATGCGTGTCTTCTATCTAGAGACTTATAGACTTCTATTGAAGACTCTGGGCCAGCTTTACTAAGCTGCAGGAAAGGGAACGAGGAGCTGTTGCCCATAGCAAGGAAAGAGGAGCTGTTGCCCATAGCAACCAATGAGATTCCACCTTACTTTCTTATTACATAATAGAAAATGTCAGCTAGAATCTGATTGGTTGCTGGGGCAACATCTCCACTTTTCCTTTACTGCAGCTTAGTAAATCTGGCCCTCTGACTGTTTGTCTCACAGCCCCTATGTGTTGTTTGGAATCAGGTCCTTAGACAGCTTAAAGGCTTCAAATAGGTTTGGTGAATGGAGTCTGCCCTACTCTCTCCATCCAAACTCTTATGCCTTTTTTTTTTAGCAAAGCGGAACAGATATTGGCCCAGATCCAGAACCACGCTTCTGTGCGAATTTACGTCTGGCGGACACGTAAAATCGTGATTTTGTATTTACTGTGCATGCGCACGACAGATGATACGTTACGTAATGGAATGTAACTCTGAGCCTATAGGCCATTCACGTATTATCTGCGTAAATTCGTACGTGTGGGCATGCCAATTTTTACGTGTGCCAAAAGTAAGTCTAAAATACACAATGTAGGCGGAGGTTTTCATTTAAAGTGTACAGTATGGGCATCCTTAGCTGCGTAAGTCCGTGTTGACCATCCGTATGTGTGCGGACAATAGCATTTACGATGGCAAAAGTTAAGGTAGGGTTTAAAAAGTGGAAGTCGATCAAAGTACGTACATTCAAGGGGTGGGCCGAGGGGAGTGTATAGAAGGTACCCATGCGTAAATACGCTACGCTAGTAAACAGATTGTAAGCAGAGTTCTGGATCTACCCCATTGTATGTATGTACCCACTTTCCCCAAAAATAAGACTTAGTCATAAAATAAGACCTACCTTGATTTTTCTTATTTCCTGAAATATATGCCCTACCCCGAAAATAAGCCCTAGTCACGTGCAGTGCGTCCTGACTCTGCTGAGCACCGAGGCTTCCCGGCCTGTGCGCGTCTGCACGCCTGGCCCACTGTTACTGCGACCCTCCCTCTCGGATCTGTCGGTGAGTGAGCCCGGCCTCCACAGCTGTGGTCTACTGCTGACAAATACTTTGGGCGGACTGGTGGTGCTCAGTGCACCGGGCTCTGAGCAAGTGACCTACAGTGTGCACAGTAAAGGTGAGCGTCCATTTCCTGCTCAATAGGCTATGTATGTATGTATGTATGTATGTATGTATGTATGTATGTATGTATGTAGCATAAATCCAGTAAGGAATGTGGCACTCATAGGCTTCTATAAAATACTTTTACTTTTTAATCAATGCAGGTTAGTTCAACTAACATGGATGAACTAACCTTGATTAAAAAGTATTTTGCTGAAGCCTATAGGCTAGATTTACTAAACTGCGGGAAAGGAAAAATGGAGATGCTGCCTATAGCAACCAATCAGATTTTAGCTCACACTTTTCTATTACATACTAGAAAATGTCAGCTAGAATCTGATTGGTTTCTAAGGGCAACATCTCCACTTTTCCTTTCCCACAGCTTACATTTAAATGGTATGAGGATTACAATACATAAACTTAATCTTAAAAACTACTATAACTCTTAAATCTGGATTCAGTCCTTAGTACTTTTAGGTAAAAATGGAGGCTATTTAATTAAGCTATTAAGCGCTACTACAGTAGCTGCCAAACACATTAAAAGGTGTCTCTATGGGACATCTTAAATTTGAGGCTACCTTTTATATGCAGCATTCCACTACACAAGGTGAAACTGAATAGCTTATTAGCTATTAGCTTATTTTACAATAATCTACTGCAAATATATCTTTGTGAGATCATGTATCTGGGATTTTTGTATGTACTTGCAGATTTCCACCTTTCTCAGGCCATCAGGAATGCTTCTTTCTCAATGAGGGCTTGAGGTTTGAAAATCCATACTTATCCTCCTACATGTGCTCACAAGATTTCTCTTTGAGGGCTACTTAATTATAGGAGATAACGGGTTGGGGAGGTGCATCCCAGGAGGCATTTATTCCCCCTGAGGCTTAACAAGGTATTTCTATCAGAAAAAGGATGTGACTTTACGATGTATGCTGAGGTGGCAGAGATTAGCCTTGTGATATACCTGTCATGGTCAAATTCCACAAGAAAATACATTGCAGCAACATAATAAGCCCCAATGTAATAAAACCCATTAATTTTGATTACGTTCAAAGTGTTTTTATGCATTTTCAGGTTTAATTTCTGCTTGATGACCCAACAGTTACAATTGCACAAATGAAAAAATATTGGCCCAATATTGAGATTCACAAAGCAGCTTAGGGGCTAGATTTACTAAACCAAAAAGTGGATATGTTGCCTGTAGCAACTAAACCAATAAGATTCTAGCTGACATTCTCTAGTATGTAATAGAAGAGTTAGAGCTAGAATCTGATTGGTTGATATAGGCAACATCTTCCTTTCCCACAGTTTAATAAATCTAGCCCTTTGTTTCTGTTTTAAACAGTAGTGATCAACTGATAGCACCTAAACTCTATATACCAGGGATTATTTCCCAATAAAACACAATGCTAGTACAGGGCATTTGTAGAATTCTTCTTTGGAAACTGCCTAAAACCTTCCAGCTCAGCACCAAATAATGTAAGTGTTTGTATGTGTATATTACTTGTGGTTTTACATCACTTTGCAGGGGAACACTAGTATAGAGACACATCCACACATAGGAAACACAAGTAAATACATGTGATTATTGCTTGTAAAAACAAAAATACCACAAAGTATTTTTGATTAAAAATAATTAGTTCTTTGTGACATAAAGCCATAAAACAGAGCTCAAACTCATACCGCTGTTCTCTGAGCTCTAAGTGAAGCAGATGAAGGCATCCCATTGGATCCATCTTCCCTTTGCATGCGAAGATTTACAATCAGAGGAGGGTCCTACTTTAAGATTTACAAGTCACCCGAACTACAATTTCGCATATGCCAGAAGGCCATCCTGCCAAAAGCCCTCAGAACCACTTTCATTAGAGGTCTGGATTAAGATCTGTACTAGAAGTACAGCCCACGTGCACACGCAAAATTAGATAATCTTCTGATCTTTGCAATCGGAAAACGACCATTATGTGTGTGTCTGTATCCGATCCGTGATTACTACAGTGGTAACAGAAACTTCATCAACTGTTGATTACTCTTGTGAGGTTTACTTACCTTTCGCATTTAAATATATCAAATACATTTTTTTCTACTATTACCTTATACCACATCTACAATCACACAGCAACTATTAAAAGAATTAAATTACAGCCATATCTGACCACGTTATACTGATTAATGTGTCGAGCACAGACTGATTTGTCTGAATCAGGGCTCGAAGTGAGGGGGTATGCCATACCGTAACTTCTTCCACAGATTTAATAAAAAAGCTATTCATCTCCATTCATTTTTATTATTTCTATATTTTCATACCTTCACTTCTAAATGTCCATACTGCCACTTCTAAATTTCCACTTCGACCACTGGTCTGAATGGTTACAAAACAGTCCAAAATCGGGCAACAAGGGTGTAGTAATATTAGCCAATGTATGGCCATATAATATCCACAGTAATATTTTATTCACCAGAAGCATTGCATAGCGTGTGGCCAGCTTAAACCAAAGATCAGTCAAGCAGCGATCATATCATTTGAGCAGTATGAAGAATTTGACTATTGTCCCAGTACATTTTTGAACCATTTTGTCAACATTCTGCCAAATCAGAACAATCGGCATGATGGACCAGTCTACTGCGATTTTAAAAGTCTGTGCATGCGAGAGACCACTATATAACTATATATATATATATATATATATATATATACATATATACATACAAAAAGACTGGCACTCAAAGATTATAGGAGTAAAGGACTAGAAGCTCAGGACTTCAAACATTTTCAGTTTCAATGATAAAAATTTTGCCATTAAAACTGAAACGTCAAAAGCCCTAGATTCCTCGTACTGTACTCTAATAATCTCTGCTGTGTGAGTGCTGTGTGTGTGCGCGTGTGTTATATTATAAAGATAGAATGACATGGTTGGTTACTGGTTAATGCAAGAGTGCTGGGGTACCTTCTTTTGTATCTGTGAGATTTCCAATATATCTTTCTAGCATCTTCTCTAGATTAACTTATAAATTGATTTGTGTGCTTGTTTGGAAGCATGTCTGTGATAGCAGCTGAGAGGGGGTGCTGTTCCAGAGTAGCTATATTGTTGATTTTGGGACCTCTGCGGTGAGTTTTGCTCTCAATTTAAATATACATGATATTATATATAAAGACGTTTATCTGCACGCAAAATGTGGGAAATGCACACATTTCTTCACTTCATTACTTTATTCTGGATCCTAAACACTTATGCATGAGCGTGTGGTCTTAATTGCAACTGCATACCATCCAACAGCACCCATTCCATTAGGTCCAAAATACTCCGCTCCTCCTTTTCCAACTGTCAGTTACTATATTAACCACCTTTGTTGAATAGACAAAGTTTTTTAAAATATCAGTTGTCATTTATACCAGGTGAGTGGAAGCTGAGGAGCAGAGTTTATTGTACCTAATGGAAGGGGTCATGTTGGAAGGTATATGCAAGATGGAGAGTCTGACCATTAGAGCATGCTGAGATTTGTAGTTCCATGACTGTATTTATACTACACACGTCATAATTTATTCCTCACGTTTATTAAAGCTTGTTTGTGTAAATCATTATCATCAAAGACTTAAAACCATCATTTATGCACAGGAGAGAGCGAGGTTGTGTCAGGCCTAGGCCGGCAGTAACTGCAGCCTGGCTGTGGCGCAGGCCTCAGCGCGCTCAACCCCGCTCGCACCACACTCTTCTCTCTCTCTCTCATTGTCTGCGATAGTAAACACAGGGAGCGCGCACGTCACGCAGCCCTCACAGGAAGCCCGCGTCGTCCTGGGGAGGAGGGGGGGTATCGTCGAGAAACCAAATTAACCGACACATTCCTCAGCCAATGAGAGCCGCTCCGTCGGATCTCCACCTCCAATAGCGTACCGGGAGAGAGGCGGTCCTTCCGTACGTCTGACGTCGCACGTCCCCCCGTACTGGCTGCAAGCCCCACCTTTTTGTGTTTCCCGCACCGTCAATCAAAATAGGAAAAAAAAAAAACGCGCCTGGTCCTCTCCGCCCGCAGCGCGCCTGTGATTATTATACTCTAATCATGCCACGCGTCTAATATCTAATCATGTCACGCGTCTAATAAACCGAGCTCGGCCTACGCCGCCCCTCCCGGGCCTGCTAGCCTTTTTTTTTTTTCCTGAGGAATTTTTTTTTTTTTGCTACCAATCCTGCCACAAACACAATGACCGGTACGTAACCCAGCCGCCCGCCCGCGCCTCAGCGGCGGAGAATGTTCGAGAAGCCAGGCAGTGCATGAGGAGAATGCGTGCTGTGGGTGGGGGGTGAAGAATGGGGGACGCCTGAGTGTGAGGTGAAAGCCAAGGAAGAAAGCCCGCGGGCTCCTGTAATGGCGCTGCCCGTCCGCCTGACTCTGTCATTTTGTCTCCTCTTCCCCCGCCAGCTCCGGAGCAGCCTGTCAAGAGGGAGGAGATGTCCGCCATGGAGATCGACGGGCAGAACGAGTATCTGCAGCAGCAGCAGCAACACGGCAACAGCAGCGACGAGAGCGACCAAGGCGGCGGGCAGGTAAGCGGCGCTAGGCCCCAGGCCTCACGCAGAGTCTTAGGCCTCGCTTCCTCCCTCCCTTCCCCCCACCCTCGTCTCCTCTATGGCCGGCGTGTATGGCGTCTACACTCCCGGCACCGGCACGATCGCGGGAGGGCAGAGGACACACAAAAAAGACACAAAAATAAAAGCACACAAGAACCGTACTTCCTGTGTCGGCTCCGGAGGAACGGCCACCCACTTTCTCCAGCTTGAACCCGCCCATTGTGGGTAGGACGCTGCTCCAGCCGTCAGCGCTCGTTCTGCTGGCAGCTACCTGCCGCAGGATCGGCTCGCCATCGCCGGTGCTGGAGGATGGTGGTGCTGATGGCGGAGCGGTAAGTAATGAGCCTAGGCTGGATCGTAGACAACCCCCCTAGGGGAGGGAGGGCATGTGTCCTCCTGAACCCCCCACCTCCTCGGCTCACCCTCCCACCGCTCCTCCTCCCTGGTGGCCGGCTCTCGAGGGGGTCACCCCTTTCACGACCATCCCTTCGGGTATACGGTAGATGCTTAGGAAATACCCCCCCTTCCGCCTCCCCTCCCCCCCATACACCTGTCCTTGGCTGTGTCTCTTCTCACTTGGTTTGTCAGCTTCTGGGGGCAACCGAGTGTGTGGGGTGGGTGGTTATCTGCCACTTGTTCCTAATTAGCCTCTCTTACCCCCTACTGTTGTTTAAAGTCGTGCTTCATGTTTTCTGCATGTACAGTTGCCCTAGGATGCCTGCATGAGAAATTGACCTTGAAACTGGGAAAGCCCTACAGACATGGATTAGGTATCTGGATTCCCCAAAACAGTCTTTATAGGCATGCTCCTAATATACACACACAGTAGAAGTGCTGTGAATGTGTAACTGCTGTAGCTCTGTTGCACAGAATAGACTTAACACAAAACCGATGTTTACGATTTGGTCTAAAGCGATATACATCCACTATAGATGATGTCTATATTGTAATGTCAAGGAAATGAGCACAGTAATTTGCAATGACTATTATAGTGCCTATTTTATTTTTGTTATGTGGCAGAATGTTGGCTGGCTATGCAGAGCAAGGGGTGGATGAAAACTTTCCACTTTCTATCAGTGTTTGTTACAGCTGGGGTTTGATTCCCAATGTTAGTTTGAACTATAGCATATACCTAGCATATATATAACTAAACAGTTGTACCTTGAGCAAAACTGAGATTATTGGTGTTTTGTACAGTTATTTTAGTATATTTTATTATGCAAAAAATTCATGTCTTGTCTCTGCTTAACTTTCTGTCGGTGTACCATAGACAGAATGCATGTAATATTAGGAGTTGAACTGTGTAACAGGTGTTTGTCTTTTTTTATTTTAAAGATTACCTTTAAATGTGTACCCAGTAAAGCTGTATCTTAACACATTTGGTTTTTAGCCTTAGGTTATTATAATGTTAAATTGTCAGTGAGATGTCACTGCATAAGTAGCATTTATTTGCAGTTTTTTTCTTTCAGAAGAATTAGTGCTGGTACTTGAGATCTGAAATAATAGTTTTACAGGTTAATCAATTTTTTTGTTGATGTTTTGGCATGATTCCTATGGATAGGCAACTTTTTGTTATTGTGTTTCTCTGGTTATTTAATTAAAAGCTTCACTTAAAGGTAGTTTTATCTTACTACTTTTCAGGTGTGTGTGTGTGTAATATGTATGTCTTTTGCAGGGTGCACTTAGTGGCTTGGTTGCATCCACTTTATATAGAAACCTGATGTTTCTGATCTGTCAATATACAAAAAAAAGGCTATATACTCCTTAAAATGTAGCATCTCTTATCATCATACTCCTGTTTTTATTTTTTTGGAGGGGATTTCTTTGTGGCAGTTTGTGTCGGCCCAATAATTTTAATGTGACTATGACTGGTTCAAGCCTCCCAGTAGTGATGGCCTTTGGGGCTCCGTGTTGGTCTAGCTGTCGTAGATGGTAACCTTCACTTCAGTACTGTGCTTAAATTAGATATACAAAAACAAAAGGTTTAATGTTCTTTACACAGGGTTTTTTATTTATTTTTAATGCATTTTTGTCATTAAGGTTTATTCGTCAGACTAGATACTAACTTTTGTTTCATTTATTTTAGTCACAGACCTCAGTAAATAATCTCCTACAATGCGATCTGTCTATGTCTCATCAACAATTGCCCCCCTACCATAAAAAAAAGAAAATTAACCCCCCCCAAAACCAAGAAAATAGGGACAACGATTAAGTACATATTTTTTATGGCCTTAAATATTTTAGATTTAAGCTTTCATATGTAGTAAAACTAAAGTTCAGTCAATCAGACCTTTTTTTCTGTTTCAGGGACGCAGTCTTCCTATACCAAGGCTTAATATTTTTCTAATATCTAGCAGCCAGTGTCAAAGTTTAAGAACTAGACCATCAGCCCAAACATGCTGTTCTTATACTGCCATAGTACCTGTTATTCGCACAATAGTCCTAGTGTGAAATCAAGGTATAAGATGTGCAGTCTTTAAGCTATGTTGCAATGATAGGTGAGGGCAAGCCGACCCCAGGCTCACTTGAGGCCCACAGTGGCTCTTTATATCGATGTATGAGTTGTTTATTATAGCAAACACACTTTGTAATGTCTCCTGGTATAGTATTACATGGGTTTTTCTTTTATTTAATGTGTATGGACAAATTACATACATTAAAAGAAACACGTGACCCTTTGAATCTTGCATGCTAAAGTGACATTGGGCCGGATCCAGAACTACGTAACTCAATAATTACGTAATTCATAATTCTAAAAGACCGCAGATTACGTACAATAGCTACTATGCATGCGCAGTAGCTATTGTTTATTGAGTTACGTCTGTCTATGGAAGACGGACGTTGTTCTGGATCTACCCCATTGTGCGTAAAAGAAAAAATAATTTTTTTTTAGCACTAGTTTACCAGTATAGTAATAAGTGCAAGCTTCCTAACTACACCCTGTGATCTAGCTATGTAGCTAATGTTAATATGCAAATATGATTAAAATATGAGAGCACTTGCTTTATTTGCAGTATATTCTCTCTGCCAGTTTCTGCTTTTCTACTGGTCCTTCCTAAACCTTTTTATTAAAGGGCTAGTCTCTCTGGCAATGCTGTGTTCCCAGATGGATCAGCTGCCAATTACATTGAAACCTCACCTGCTGGATCTCTCCAACAAAGTTGCAGTAATTTAGGTTCTGTAATTGAAGAACCTGGAAGCATAATATCTAGGCATGACAACCTGGTACCTGGACTGAAGAAGACACCCAAGTCATCTCTTGAAAGATTAGTGTCCATGTTTTATAGGGTGCCCATATACTTAACATGTCACTGACAAACATCACTTTCTTATTAGGATACTATTATGCAAGAGTTTTATGCTGTGACACAGGGAAGAAAAAAGTAAAAGCTAGTTGAGCAAAGTTTAAACTTGCGTTTAAAGATTTACATTAACACATTTGGTTAACGTTATACATTAGCCTAAGTTTTGTTTTGGAACCTTACAGTTTGGTCTGTTTTGTTTCTAAGGGTTGCATGTCTGATATCATCCATCGCTCTTTTTCATTTTATATGAATTGTACAATTATTTGTGCAAGTGGGAGATATGGTGAGATTTCCAATAGGTGTAGTTTTTCTTTCCAAACCTTGACCAGGAAGCAGTGAATTACTTATAGTGGAGTTGATATTCACTTGTACCAAAAATGATGTATTACCTCTTGTGTGTACAGTATGAATACCTTGTCATTTTGTTGGGATGCCAGCTGTATATAGATGAATACTCTATCCAATGTAGTTCATATTGCATTGTAATCAATTTTTTTAAACAAAGACAAGGTTAAACTGTAGTTGAAACTACATTGTACTGTGTGTGGTTTTGCAAATTATAAAAAAAAAAAAAAACAGAAAAATATTAGAAATTACATTTTCAATTTAGTTTTTACCTCTGTTTCTAAAATTATATGCTGTTAAATGTTTATAAGGAAGAAAAAACATCCATTAAACATCCCTTTAATGAGATGAATTCCAGGAGTGCATGTTAAGTAAGCTTGGAAACGACTTGCATAGGATCCAGATGTTAGTTTCACCTGCTGAATGTTAAATTGTGATATTCCTGTGAATGCTTTAAAGCAAATATAGAGCATTATGTTTAAAAGGTGAAAGGAGAACAGCTGTTAAAGCAAATAGATGTTCCATGTAATGGTAACATCTGATTTTTAGCTAGGGTGATCAAGTTGCCTGTTCTGCAACTTCTCCTATGGCAGGCAATTAGCAGCCAAGAATATTGAAATTGTGTTTAACTGTATTAATAACATGAGAAGTAAATAAAGTCTTTGTATAATCCTTGAATTGCGCCTCCTTTCCACCTATGTTAAGATTTACTAAGCTCTGTTCTCCTTTAGCTATAGTATAGTCCTCGTAGCCTTATATGGTGACTTGCACTTTGAAAAGTGTGAATGCTGCAGGACCAATATCAAGCCACCATGAATATATTATGAAATATGATTGGTCCTATAATATATGCTTGCTCTTTATTAAATGTAAATATAGGTGGTTATACAATCTTCTTTACAAAAGTTATCCATACAGTCAAGAAGCTTGAAAATATTGGCAGTGTTTTGGAAATGTGTTTTACTGAACCCATCGGATATCTAAGCTTGGAAATCAGATCAGAAACTGTTCGGTCATTGGGACCTTCATGGATTTGAAGATATATAATACAGCATATTGTAGAACTCTATATTCTGCCTCTGAAGAATGTTGGAAGTTTATTTCTAGGCCATAGAACAGACATTTTCAAATGACTAAAAAGAGAAGTGGAAGTTCCTTAAATGTAAAACACATAATTGCTGCTTCACAATATGTAGGATTTTGTTGTTCATTGTAAAGATTCTTTGGATCCATTGTTATAACGTTAGCAAAGTTAACAGAATTTGTCACTTAAAGGAAATCTGATAAATAAAAATAAAAAAAAACAAGTAATGGGCATAGCCATGTATAATACAGGGAGGCATCTGTCGCAAGCTATTGTTTCCTAGCTCAAATCTAAATAACAATTTAAAAGTAAATCTGTTTCCAAGTATGC
Source organism: Limnodynastes dumerilii (assembly GCA_011038615.1). NCBI lineage: Eukaryota > Metazoa > Chordata > Amphibia > Anura > Limnodynastidae > Limnodynastes > Limnodynastes dumerilii. The sequence goes on from WWET01002473.1 coordinate 56,651, forward strand.
AAGAAACACAAGTAATTTGTCCCCCACCCCTGAAATTCAGCATGGTTTTGCCGAGGTGTAAATTTCCACCTGAGCCATAAATGCTTGGTATTAAATGAAACATGCTAGTTCCCCCTTTCATTTAAGAATCATGTTTCATATGTTCAAGCTTACTAACAGGATAAATACTTCATTTTATTTAGCAACGCACAATTTGCGTGTGATTTGTTTCTGCTTAATGCATGTTCCATATTAAAATAATGATCATTTTTCTTATGACTGGAATAAACATTTAAACAACCATATCGCAAGTACCCCCACACCCTGGGCTTTGTAGGGGCCGTGAGATGAGCTACAGATCCTCAGGATAAACCGCTGTGTCCAATTGTCACTATAAGTTCCCCCATGTTCATTATATCAATGACATGCCACTGTATGTTGCAAGGCTGTGATAAAATATTCCTCCACTCTAGCATGCTAAGCTCTCCAGAGCAAATTTAACTGTGAGGTGGCATATTTGGTCTAATATTAAATATACGCATATGTAACATTTTTAATACAGAAACCTCTGTTAAAATGGTTATGTGCAGCACAATGATTCATAAAACCCCTACGTAATATGAAGGCACTGTATAAAACCAATATGTCAATAGCTGGGATGGTGCCTAATTTGTAAGTAAAATGCTAATCAGGCAGAGGATGATTACAATGGCTGTTTCATTTGGTTTAGTTCTTATCTGTTTCACAGGATTTGATATTTTAGAGCAAAATAAGATATCCTTACGTTTGATTTCCTGTTAGATTAATTGGTTGGGAAAGGTTCCAGTAATTCTCATTATTATAATGCAAAATGTCAGAAGCTTATGTAATGCTTTCTTTACTGTTAGATCGGCCACAGGAAATATGAAAACCTTGTCAGAGCCAACAACATCACACAGCAGTTTGTTTGGGTGAGGATAAGTGCACAGTTGTAGCGTTGCTACTTTTTGGTGTTTGGAAACCTTTCATGTCTACATCTAATTGACCAATATGGCATCTGTTCTCTTCTCTTATAGAACTACATGTAAACGATAGGTTGTAATGTTTCCTGTTAGACTCCAAGAGCTTTAAGCTGGGCCAGTTTTTTAACATATGTGAAGCATCAATGTATTTGTCAACATTTTGGTTATTTGACTATGTATTATGCTTTTTTCCCCTGCTCTTTGCATTATTGTTTCTTTTTATAGGTGTATATTTGAATGTTAATGTAATTTTCTCTTGGTTTATCTACATATAAGAAATGTATTGTTTGATAAAATAATATAGTTTGCATGCGCTGGTGGGATGCTTGGTAATATCCAAAAATGTATGGGCTTTCCTCTTTATGTAAGAAATGTGTTTTGGCAGTCACTATTTATTGGGACTGTACCTAAATGGAATTGAATGAACAAGAGCCCAAAATATCTGGTAGTCCCTAACATACAATTAGTATTGATACATTTTTCATAGATTATTGTTACTGTAATCATATACCATATTTTTTTGCTGACTTTTGTTACTGGAAGTAATTAACATTATCTGTTGCTTATTTGTAGGAGTGCAAAAAAAGTTGCTTTACATAACTATTTGTGTTAGTAAGTATTGTATGTAGCATCAGTAATTGTTTCTATATTTCTTTAGTCATTAATTAGTACTGATTCCATGGTCCAGTGACCCTATCCACAACCTGTTTCAGAAAACCTTGTGGCAGTTCTAAATGGGCTTCTAATAGTCCTTGAAAACTTACATATGCAGAAAATGGTCAAGGTCGCTAACTGGTTGTTATAGTCCTTTTTTTCCCTTAATTACCGTATGTTGTTTTTCAACTTTGGACATGGTCTTACTCTGATTTTGTATCCTGCTATTAACCCTACAGACCGAGGATTTGCAATCGGTGCAGTTAACAGGAGGTCCAAATAGATGGGAAGTGTTGACTCCTAACCAGACCATAAAGGATGAAGCTGGGAATATAGTTCAGCTTCCAAGTGGTGCTACAGTAACATCAAGTGGACAGTATGTGCTGCCCATTCAGACTCTTCAAAATCAGCATCTGTTTTCTGTAGCCCAAGGATCAGACACTGCTAATGGTACACTGTCTAACGTTCAATATCAAGTTATACCGCAACTGCAAACATCTGATGGTCAGCAGGTCCAGCTTGGTTTTGCCACATCATCCGATAATGGTGGATTAGACCAAGAGTCTGGTCAAATTCAGATTATTCCTGGAAACCATTCTAGTAGCCTTTTGTCATCAAGTCCAAATATTTTAACCCAGGCCGGTCAACTGCAACAGATTCAAGGAGTTACATACGGTGGCCAAACCCAAGTTGTTGCTAACGTCCCGCTAGGCCTTCCTGGCAACATCACATTTGTTCCCATTAACAGTGTTGACCTAGATTCATTGGGTCTCTCTGGTAGCTCTGAAGGAATGACAGGCATTACCGCAGATGGACACTTGATAAGTGCAGGGCAAGCCATAGACAGTTCTGATAATTCTGAAAGGACTGCAGAACATGAGCATGTTTCTCCTGATGCTGGTGATACAAATTCGGATACAGATTTGTTTGTGCCAACCTCTTCTTCATCTCAGCTTCCTGTTACTATAGATAGTACAGGAATGCTTCAACAGAGTGGCAACAGCTTGGCTGACAGTCCATCTGGCCATGTGCAAACATCTGATCTTCAGGGAAACTACATCCAGACTTCGATTTCTGACGAGTCGCAGAATATTCAGGTCTCTGGATCACAACAAATGGTACAGCAAATCCAGCTTCAAGATAGCCAGCAGCCAACCAGTCAAGCGCAGCTTGTGCAAAGCATTGCACAGCAGGCCATCCAGGCTGTTCAGGCTGGGGGGCAAGGCATTTCATCGCAAGCATTGCAAAACCTTCAGTTGCAGCTCAACCCGGGGACGTTCTTAATTCAAGCGCAAACAGTGACTCCATCTGGCCAAATTGCCTGGCAAACCTTCCAAGTTCAAGGTGTTCAGAACTTGCAAAACTTGCAGATTCAGAATTCGTCTCCTCAACAAATTACATTGACACCGGTCCAGACGCTGACACTTGGACAAGTTGCCGGAGGTGGAACGCCAGTTAGTTTAAGTACTGGTCAGTTGCCAAACCTGCAGACTGTTACAGTAAACTCGGTTGATGCTGCAGGTATCCATTTGCAGCATGGAGATCACTCTGACAGCCCAACAGGTATTTTTTTATTGCATTATTTTCCCGTTCCATGAATATGTTTCATTAGATGTTAGAACAGTGCAGTGATTTTAATCACATAGGGCCGTATTCACAGATGCGTTTGTACAAAGCACGTAAATATACACATGTACATGGAAAGACAACCCCCATGACACTCCCCTCACACGGACGGGTTTTCGGTGACTTACGCGTCCATAGGGCAACCTTCACTCTACGTGTGTAGCTACGTGTGTATTTTCCTTCCGTACGTGCCTACATGACATACTGCGCCCATATTAGTCCATTTAAATGCCTCCCCCCACCCACTTTCACTAATCTGCGCACATACGGAAGACAACCACGCTCCTCCATACGTATGTCTCTAAGTCAGATTTACAAATCCGGGCGTAATGGACTTCCGTGCCTAAATCCTACGTAGCTAGCGTAAAAAAGTTACTACACATGCACAGCTCAACCGTGCCTAAAAATACGCACGGAAAATGTAGCAAAACCGTAAGTGTGAATCCGGTCCGCAGTGCTTGCCAGAAAATACACTACCATTGTTTAAGTGTAATATTACTTAACATTGATATTTTCCTCAATCCGTTTCCTGTTTAACCAAAGTCTTCTGGCACCTGTATTTTTTAATGTTATTTTCACTTTTGTGAATTACTATAGAATCTGAAGTCCGTTATAGATTGTGGAAATCAGGCTGTTGTGCTTTCTCGACACTTCTCTGTAACTAACAATTAGAAAAGTTGCCTGCCAACCTGTTTGCCACGGAGCAGTGGCATAATCTCACACACACACAGCCTACATTTAGTGGTTTTTTTTTTTGCATTAGGGGAGGGAACAGTACAATAAATTTATCCCAAAACATACCCAAGGTTCATGTATTGTGTGGTAACCCAAGGCCTATTTGTGACATACGTTGCACTTCATTGTTCTGTATATGCTTTGGGATGATTGGTGCATTGCTAGCAAATTCACATAGAACTGGTAAACTTCCATTTTTAAAAACGGATGTTTGTTTATTTTTAGAAGTTATGTTATTGGATATTAGAAAAATAACCTAATTTTCTTTTTTTAAATGCATATCTGTATGAGATTTAAACCAGCTCTAACATATGCCTGAACTACATGTTAGTGTTTCGTTTTGCCGTTGTTCATAACCGCTATTGGGGGCTGAATTTCAAAAATATGCTTTTTATTGTAGACCTTTTCCAAACAAGTTTCTCCACAGCTAGTGGTTGGGGCTAGCACTATTAAAGAATAAAGCTGTGTACCATAAGTACAGCCAACTGCCGTTCAGTGGAGATAATGGGTCTCCCAAAATACACTCTAATTTGTCCATTATGGACTTACTACAACAGCCTGACAGTTTACTAGATTTCATGCATTGTTTTCATTATTTTTGCACGCTCTACCGTTAGAATTACAGTGATAATATACAGATAAAACACATATTTTTTGTGTAAATGTTTATTCTTAATTCTGTTCTTTTGAACCAACAGTATTTCATGAAATTGACTGTAATTATAACACCATCTTTATTTAACCTCCAATGCAGGTATACGGATCAAGGAGGAAGAACCTGATCCAGAGGAATGGCAACTTACCAGTGATTCTACAGTCAACACCAATGATTTAACCCACTTGAGAGTGCAAGTTGTTGATGATGAACTCGACCAGCCTAACCAAGAGGGAAAAAGACTAAGGAGAGTTGCTTGCACTTGTCCCAATTGTAAAGATGGTGCTGGAAGGTTTGTACCTAAACTTGATAAAACATTGTAACAGTAGTTCAAGGCATTATTACATAGCATACATCTATATATAAATGTTTGGGCTAGTTTAATCAGCTTTGTGCCAATGCATCAACCTTATGGTCAACTTAAATTTACAGCTTTTTTTATTTTTAATGTAAGTAGTCTGGTAAACAGGTGTCCAGTCTCTGACATAAAATAAAGTTTTGTAATCCAGTTTTATTCCTTGTTGCATGAATACTGTCCCAGCAGTGGTGCACAACCTAATAAATATTAATACTGGTGTGTTTTTTAGAATAGGGTAGTAAAGCAAAGGATCACGCCATGCTCTCTTTATGATCCTAGTCTTTATAAATACAATTTATAAGATGTTTCATGTTTTAGATGCTGGTAAAAGTTTACTTTTCTCTACAGGTTATGAGCAATTCTATGTGTAGTGTAACGTTTGTTCTAACTTGTTTTAAGGGCACCTCAGTAACTGCCCCATACTGTGCATGTGTTTAAAATATCTCTACTTTTACTCTTAGGGGCACCAATCTGGGAAAGAAAAAACAGCACATCTGTCACATCCCAGGGTGCGGTAAAGTGTACGGGAAAACTTCCCATCTGAGGGCACATCTGCGTTGGCATTCAGGGGAGCGTCCCTTTGTTTGTACTTGGATGTTTTGTGGCAAAAGGTTTACTCGGAGTGATGAACTGCAGCGACATAGAAGAACACATACTGGTAAGGACAAAGGGTCTTTTGCTAAATACCTTTGTTTTGAGATTAAAAGTTTAATATTATGGGTGCATCACTGGTACACAAATTTCTTTACTTTTGGGCACTCAGAATGCAGTGATTGTTTCCTTCATTTTGGATAATGAATATTTGCTGTGATCGCTTTTATGGTATATGAAGCAGATAAACAGATTGTTATCATGTGTAGTGAATTGTAGTTTTCAAGAAAGTAAGAAAAACTATTTCTGTTTGGGTACGATTATATGCCCCTTTGGACCGTATTCAAATTTTGCTAAAAGAAAAGGTGCGTTTTTTTTTGCTCTTTGAGTGTAAAATGCTTACATGCCTGCACATCGGACATCCAGCATGGTTCTGGAGTCTTTGGATTTAGACTTCTGTACTGGAAGGCTTTCAGACAGTGTCAAGGGGCAGGATGTGTAGGTTAGGCGAGAGGGCATGGAAATCTTAAGGTAAGCTCCTGGTAGAATAAGCCTGTATGTGCAAGGGGGGTGGCCTCATCTCGCCATCTTGGGAGTCAGGATGCAGCGGGAGCGGTGGTCTATATCGTGTTTTTTATCATGACCATGTAAATTATGGTCTGACGTGGGTGCAATGATTATGACAATCTACAGTGTACAGTATTTTGCACATTCCAGTGTTCCCCTGAACATGTGAAATTGCTGTGCTCTTGACCTATACAAGGTGTAATGAATTGCTGTCTTTCACAAAGGAAATCTATTCAGCATACTCGCAGTTCATTTTGAAACGCTGGGAACGTTTTCTTGAGGCAATATCATTTATTTATCTTTATCCAACAGGTGAAAAGAAGTTTGTTTGTCCAGAGTGTTCCAAACGATTTATGCGTAGCGATCACCTTGCCAAACACATTAAAACCCATCAAAATAAGAAAGGCATTCACGCCAGCAGCGCGGTGTTGGCGTCCATAGAAGCTAAACCAGAGGATACGTTGATAACTGCTGAAGGTACAACCCTTATCCTTGCAAACATTCAGCAGGGATCTGTATCTGGCATTGGGACTGTAAATACGGGCACCAGCGGTCAAGATCTTCTCTCCAATTCTGAGATTCCTTTACAGCTTGTCACAGTTTCTGGAAATGAGACAATTGAGTAAATATCACACGACACCTATTAATTGTGGTTATTTTTATACAGTAGTGGGGGATAAAAAAAAACAAAGCAAACAAAACCTTGTTCTTGAGTTCTTAGATATCTTTTTATTGATGTGCAAACTTTTTTGGATTGACAGTAACTTGGTTATACATGACACTGAAATGCCTTACTTTGTATGCTATTCCATAAGTATGAAGAAATGGTAAAATTGCATGGCTTTTGTAGGTACTTTTGGAATCTAGAATTGATGAAATTTTACCATGACACATACAAGTATAAATAATCTTGACAGATGGAAATGGTAGATTAACCAAATGCATCAATCCTTGTGTGGTTTAGTGTAATAAAAAAACAAAAACAAAAAATTTCAAAAACAAGAAAAAATTAAGAACATGTTGGTATTTATCTATTGTAAGATAACAAAGTTGATGGGTGACAAACAAATTATGTTATGAATTGAGATTTTGTAATTTTTCTTGATGACTGGAATTTTTATTATGCATAACTGACAAATCACGTTTCCCAGCACATCCGGCTTCTCCGTTTCACCACAGCTCACCGACGTAACCAGTTTAACGACCCAATTAGTTTTAATTAGGTGAACCTCTGTACGCAATTTTAAACCTTTCTCTTGTAAAGAAAAAAAATAAATTCTACAACAAAGTTTTAACCAGGCAGCAGCCACTGTCTCGATTGATCGATTTAAAAGAAGATAAAAACACGAAGAAAAAGCCATGCGTGAACATAAATTTTGCCAAAACCAAATCTTGTTTAAAGTTGTTTGAGTCATGAAGGCAATATAACCAACATCGAAAGACTTTGTAGGTTGAAGCGTTTCTGAATGGTAAATGTTATGATTAAGCACCCATGCTATTGAACACTGGTGGACCAAAAACAGTGAACTGTTCGTTATTCAGCACATTGTCGAGTACTCAGACATAGAACCCATCGTTGTAAATTAAGTAGTCTAGCATATGCAAACATGATTTCAGTCATTTCCATAGTGACAATACAAGGCATACAAATCCTAGTCATGGGGGGGAAGGGAGAATATACAAGGGGTGTCTTTGTTTATTATTTTTTTTGTTTATTTTTTTTTTTTTTAACTTAGTTGGTGAATCAGCATTTAAACAACCTATTTGCTTCTACCCATTAAAAATTGTATGTATCGAATACATGTACCTGATAAATATGTATATGTTTTTTTTATTATGTTGCTGTATTTTCGTTTTATTTTTTAATAATTGTTTATATTTTCAACTATAGAAAGTGTACAAATACAAAGTTACATTGCAGGTATGTAAGGTCTATACCATTTTTCTAAGCGTAGCAAAATAAAAGAATAAACTGCAGCACCTACAACAGTTCACCTATTTACAGGCTTCGTTTGGGTCTATTTCTTATTGTTATGACCACCTCAGATTTAAAAGCTACCTTAAAAGTGTATGTTTAAAGTGTATTATAACAGTGTGGTAGTTTAATAAAACACTATTTTCTTTCTTTTGACTTTGCTGTTTTCATATTCATTACTTGAAGATATGTCCGTTCCTTAATCATAAATCCATTTCGCTGTTGTATCAGATTCTGTTATTAAATGTAAAATCCACACGTAGATAAACAAACACCTATAACTTGCTGAATGTACATTATAGTCAAAGTATGGATGAGAAGTCTAGATTGCTATTTGGCAGCAGTTTTTCCTGTCCGCTACCTGAATTTAAGATCAGAGCTTATTTTTTTTTTGTAAACATGCCTACTAAAATGGCTAATTGAATTTAATTCCTCCTTTTTAAAGACTAAATTGGCAAAATGTAATTTGGCTACCAATATATCTTATACATCGATCTCAAATAATACAATAAACTATATATATTTGTTCTGCATGATTGTTAGCCAGTGCTTTGTAAACAATTGACCTCAATCTAGGTTATTGGACAGTCTAGACTTTTTTTTTTTTTTCCCCTATGGATTTTGGATATGACTGACTTGTTTAATGGGCGTGTGCATACAAGTCTCATTTAAGTTGAATGTTCTTAAGGGTCACGTTTAACACATTACACAGAATTACTGCATGTATATTTCTGATGTCTAAGGTTGCTTTAAGTTAAAAAAAAATAGGGTAGTGTGACTTTCCCACTAACTGGATGATACAGGCCTGTAATTCTGTTGTGTTTTTTTTTGGTTTTTTTTTTTAAATTCTAAAGAGAAACAGTCCCCTAATATTCCTCGATCAGTGGATACTTCTCTATAATAAAGTGATCATTTTAATTGGTTAAAAATGATTATTATTTTTTAATTACCAGTAACAATTTCTTCTACAAGCCCTACTTTAAAAGGTAACTTTTTTTTGTTTATGGAATTGAAATGTTTTAATCATGAACTGTATACTGTCACTTTTGTTATGTCAGCACTTATTGCTATTCAATATCCTCACACAAATTGTAATGACATTTAAAAGCTATATATGATGTGAAAACACTGTCTTGTACACTCAGTCTGACATCATTTTTTTTTCTTTCTATCTTTTAACTTCCATGTGTTTATTTCTTGGCTTACAATTATACTCCAATGATTTTGCTACCATGAAATAGGTTAAGATTTATGTCTTTGTTTAAAACATATTGCATTTTTATACTTGCTCCTATGTGTTTTGTTATGGTATATTTCTGTAATATGCATGTAGGTGGAATTTTGCTGCATAGGTAGAAAATAAAGTAAAAATCTCTTAAATTGTAAACGGTTTACTTTATATTGACATCTCAATTGTTTGACTTTATTCTATTCCCCGACTTCACAAATTTTATTTTAGGAATTCATTTGTCCTCCTGTTTTAATGACTACTTTTTAATGGGTGTGGGGAGGGGGGGGGGCATTGCTAGGTGTGTACACAAAACAATTATTTGCTTTATTATGATCTAAACAAAATCTGTACTTATTCTACCATGTTCACAACCAATCCCCATAATCATTTTGGGTCATCTCACATGTTGAAAACATTGTATTGCTGGGTTTTTGTTTTTTTATGCACATTTAATGGACTTTTATTACAGAAATCATTAGTTTCATTGTTGATGACATCTCTTATGCCATTGGCTAAGTTTGAAAGAATGGAAGTCCTACTCAGCTCACCTATGCAACGCCTAAACTAGTAAAGTGGGTTTTGGTAGATTATTGCATATGTTTTTTTTGGGGGTGAACCTTTTGGTTTTTTTTTATACACTTGTGCTAAGCAAAAGCTTGAATCTTATAGTGGTTGCAAAATAAATATACAAAATATGATCTGCGTTAGTGTGTAGTTGAGGGCAGGGCTCAATTGTCCTTATAACTTGACACACAAGTTTTTTTTCATTTGCGTAACAAAACTGTTCCAAATCTACATAATTTCATATCTCTAGAATTATGTTGATCTCACCATTCCTTTCCCTTCAATACATTAAGTTGTACTCCTTCAGAATTTGGTTTTACAGCCCTGAAGATCAAAATATATACCAAGTTAATACTGATTTGGCCTGCAGTGATGGGTTGGACTGAGTAATTTTGCTTGTAGCTTATTGGCAAATTAGGCTTTTTAAAAAAACATTGGTAAATGACAACAAGGTGAGGTTGATAATACACACCTAGCATAACTGCATTGCTTTAAAAACTACCTAGGAGGAAAGGGATCTAGGAGTCACTAATTCATGTGAATTAAAGGTAGCCAAGCAATAAGAAATACAATCATGCATCAGACTTGCCTAGGAGGCATTACTAGCAGAAGAGTCGTAATGTCACTTGATAGATTAGTGCTATGGCCTCTCCTGGGGCCAGATTTACTAAGATGTGGGTTTGGAAAAGTGGAGATGTTGGCAACCAATCAGATTCTAGCTCTCACTTTCCTATTACAACCCAGAGGGCCTGATTCAATTGCTGGCGAAGTTTTAAAAAAGATTGCGTCGGAAAAAATATGACTCTTTCGCCGGCAATTGAACGTTAAAAATTTGCATATTCAATAATTTTTTTTACCGCTGCGGTAAAAAAATTTAACGGAGAAAAAAAAATAACTTCTTAGAACGTCGCAAATCACCTCCTGCTAGCAGGAAGTACCCGGCGCTAATGACAGGTCATTGGCCAGTGTCTGAAATAACGATATTTCAGACTGGCTAATAACCTGTCATTAGCGCCGGGTACTTCGCGCTCTCTCTCGCGCTCTCTCTCGCGCTCTCTCTCGCGCTCTCTCTCGCGCTCTCTCTCGCGCTCTCTCTCGCGCTCTCTCTCGCGCTCTCTCTCGCGCTCTCTCTCGCGCTCTCTCTCGCGCTCTCTCTCGCGCTCTCTCTCGCGCTCTCTCTCGCGCTCTCTCTCGCGCTCTCTCTCGCGCTCTCTCTCGCGCTCTCTCTCGCGCTCTCTCTCGCGCTCTCTCTCGCGCTCTCTCTCGCGCTCTCTCTCGCGCTCTCTCTCGCGCTCTCTCTCGCGCTCTCTCTCGCGCTCTCTCTCGCGCTCTCTCTCGCGCTCTCTCTCGCGCTCTCTCTCGCGCTCTCTCTCGCGCTCTCTCTCGCGCTCTCTCTCGCGCTCTCTCTCGCGCTCTCTCTCGCGCTCTCTCTCGCGCTCTCTCTCGCGCTCTCTCTCGCGCTCTCTCTCGCGCTCTCTCTCGCGCTCTCTCTCGCGCTCTCTCTCGCGCTCTCTCTCGCGCTCTCTCTCGCGCTCTCTCTCGCGCTCTCTCTCGCGCTCTCTCTCGCGCTCTCTCTCGCGCTCTCTCTCGCGCTCTCTCTCGCGCTCTCTCTCGCGCTCTCTCTCGCGCTCTAGCCAGGCTGCAGTGGAGGAAATCCTGTAGGTTATGTAGGATTAAGATGCAGCAGGAAATAAATGTTTGTCTTTGTAAAGGGGTGTGCGTGTGTGTGTGTGTTTTTGTGTCTGTGTGTGTGTCTCCTCATTACTGCTGTATTCTTTTCACTACAGAAAGTTTTAAAATGCGATGTAAACTTGCTCTAAGTGGACATTCGGCCCCGGTCTTGTGTTGTGCATTCTCCAGTGATGGGAAAACTATTGTCTCCGGGGTTGTTTTTTTTTTTTTTTTTTTTTTTTTTAAACCTATGAGTAAGGAGAGCATTTTATATGCAGCCTTCATTTACATGGTCCATGAAAAGTCGAATTCTAAATATACAAAAGTTACCAGGTTTAGAATGACCTTTCTCTTACCTTGAGTACAGCTTAATAAAGTTACTGAAATGTAAATGTGCTTTAAAATTAACTGTTACCTGTGTAGCAAAGACACTTGTTTAAAATAATGTAACAGCCTTAAATATAAAGTATGGCACTCCTAAATGGATTGACCTGCTAGAAATTTACACATTCAGTAGAATGGATGCACCACACTTAGCTACACATCTATGACAAAAGTGGGACCCTGTGGCTTCCTTTAGGGATGTGCGCCCAAAAAATATGAACAGTAAATACTCTTAATATGAATATAAATGAATAAAAATAAAATTAAGGTTACCCTTTTCACTATTGTATTAGCTTGTACCTCTTTTAGGGGCTGATTCTGTTACATTTACCCCCTCCCTTTTTTTTTGTGTAAACTTGAGCAATACCATGTTGAACAGCAAGGGAAGGCAATTTTAAATTGTAAAGCCAGAAATAGAATTGAGAGGTACAGGGTCTGATCCAGAATTTAGGAGTAAGGGCAAAATAGAAGTAAGTGTACAGCTCAGCTTAACCGTTTTGCAATGTGAGGGATGCTGATTAGTTTGAATTATTTTGCATACTGGAAAAATACTTTACTTTTGCACTTAGATTTAAAATATTGCTTTATGTTTAATTTGTAAATTAGCGTTGAGCTCAGAAACTGCATTACTCTTAACTAATTTTATTTTTACAGTTTACATGTGCTTTCCCTTTCAGTTTAACATGGTATTGCCCAGGTTTACACTTGCACCTAAAAAAAGGTGTTAGTGCTGCCCTGACTCTGCATGCAAAAGATTTAAAATTTATTAGCACTCCTTACTTTACAATAGGGTTTAGCCCAGCTCTACACTTGCACCTATTTTGCCCTTATTCCCAAACTTTGATTCAGGAGTTTTTCTACCAAACGGGCCACACTTCCCTGAATAGAATACACATATCCCATTCTCCTGATGCCATAATATTTTGTCCGGCCTAGTTCACTGTACTTGCTGTAATAGCCATTATATAGTGACAAAAGGCCTTGAGCAGCAGACTTTAGGCTGTAGAACAATGGATCATGTGTTTTTGTTCACACAGACATAAGATTCTATGTGTACACGCCTACAAATAATACAATTCTCATTGAATACACTAAGGAGTAAATTCTGGCTATACACAAGTGTTTAAAATAATAATAAAAAAAAGCAAGCAAAAAACTGGGAACTGAGACAAGCTTGTTACATTCTAAGAAATAACACTGGCTTGCACAGGCCCTCCACACTACACTATATCCCACAAAGCACCAGGTGCCCATGACAACAATTTCCCAGCTGGGATCGAGGGTCTCCTATTTCGAGAGGGATGTTCTCTCCCAGCGAGTTCCAAACATGCTGGGAAATTGATTGCTTTTTATTCTAAGAGTCCTAGCAATCGATCCCTGGAGTAGTGAAGACGGAGCTCCAAAAGGCAAGTATATAATCTAACCCCAACCCTTAACCGATAATCCTTACCCTAACCCTCCCTTCACCACATCCTGGGCTGGATCCAGACTTAAGAGGGAGCTTGAAATTAAGAAAGGAAAGTTACTCCTGGGCTAAACCATGTTAATTTCAGGGCAATCAGATTTCATCTGTTGTAAACAGTATTAGAGTTGAGAGGTGATGTTTCCCGGCCCAAGTCTAAATAACTGTAAAAGGAAAGCTGGTCAGTATCTGTGTGCAGTAAGCAGTTCATAGTTATCCCTACATGCAAAGAATACAATTAACTTGACTCCCCCTGAAATCAACATGACTTTGCCCAGCAGTAACTTTCCTCTCTTAATTTCAAGCTCCTTAAGTCTGGATCCAGACCCCTAACCCTAAAACTCCCTTCCCCGCAGCCTAACCTTAAGACTTCCCTTCCCCAGAGCCTAAGCCGCTAAATCATTTTTCAGCGGTCTCTACTGCTAAAAGGCAGCATTCTTGCCGGGGTCTCCCATCGGATTGATAGTCAAATTTTTTGTTGGTATTTTAAGGTATGCATGCAGCAGAGTGAAAATATCCACTCATCGGGGCTGATCCAGAGCTATGACCGCAATCGCCCGCGAACATAGCGAACGTACGCCCGGGCATAAAAACTTTCACGCCCATAACACTCCCATTGATTGTACCTGCTTACGGCGGCTGAACCCTGCCCTAAGATTTTCCAGCGTACGTGTGAATTTTCGTACCCATACGCTGGTCGTACTGGGCTTAGCACGCCCATACTGTACAATTTAAATGGCTATCCCCGCCTCTGTGTAGTAACTCCAGCGTCCAGACTCTCGTCGTAAAAAACGCACGCCCCTTGAGCGAAAAATACGCTGAACATTCGCTCGCTGTACGCTCATGTCCTTCGGTCGACCGAAGTCATACTGCACATGCGTAGTGCGTTTTTTTTCACGAATTTTCGCTTACGATGAGCGTACGCTCGCTTGCGGTCGTAGCTCTGGATCAGGCCCATGGTTATGCCAGGGAGCCAGTTGGGATGCTCTTTCCAATCACCACCTAGCTTTGCATTAAATGGATCTTGATAAATATATAGGACCTGATTCAATCATCTTTGCACACTGCATTAGGGTCAGAGGAGGAAAGAGGAGGTAAGCCTCAAATGTTTGGGACTTGAGCCTGTGAGTGCTGCACTTTCCACGCACACGCAAACTTCATAGAAGCAATAAAATGTTCAGCAAGTTTGCCAATTGTCATACCAACGCTGTCCGTTGCTTACTAGGGTAATCTAATACCACACAGGATCTGGAGGAGATCAGTAAGCTCCCCCTCATCTCTTCACGTGGAAGACAGTAACAAGGACTGCACCCTATCTTTAGTATTCTTAGCTGAGCCCTTACTGTGTATTTCAAAGCAATTTTGCACAGAAGGCAGCAAAGCACAGTACAGGTTGACAGGTAACTTACACAACTAGTCTGCTGTGGCTGCAGCCACTGTGTTGCTTTCTTATTAATGTGGCTTTGTACCATTGATACACAATTTATAGTTACTCTATTGTCCATGCACATAGATCATACAAAACCATTCCAACTGACATTATTGGCCATTTTCTAATTCTATTATTCTCTATTACCCACAAACAAAAGGAAAGCTATTCATCTTCATTTACCAGTATCTAGTTACTACAGACAGGTGTGAGGCGATCTGGACTATAGGGACAGTGCTATACAAAAATGTATTGGATTTCCTCAGATAATTTACATGCTGGTTGATGGTTTATTAAGCTCTTGGAGTTGCTGAATGTAAAAATTATGTTTTCTCAATACTGAAAGCTGACATAACATTTTTATATATTTATATTGTCTGTCTCTGTACCTGTTGGATGCAATATGCTTTTGGGTACCTGTTATCCAGAAATTATTATTATCATTTATTTTTAAGGCGCCACAAGGTAAAAAATCCAACAACAAAATACAGTACAGACATACAGGGCAGTGATGGACAACATAGTACATAATAATATACAGTACAGACATACAGGACAGGGATGGACAGCATAGTACATAATAATATACAGTACAGACATACAGAACAGGGATAGACAGCATAGTACATAATAATATACGGGACAGACATACAGGACAGGGATGAACAGCATAGTACATAATAATATACGGTACAGACATACAGGACAGGAATGGACAGCATAGTACATAATAATATAC
>WWET01002473.1:73739-88132 GCA_011038615.1 Limnodynastes dumerilii
CAGACATACAGGACAGGGATGAACGGCATAGTACATAATAATATACAGAACAGACATACAGGACAGGGATGAACGGCATAGTACATAATAATATACAGTACAGACATACAGGGCAGGGATGGACAGCATAGTACATAATAATATACAGTACAGGCATATAGGGTAATGATGGACAGCATAGTACATAATAATATACAGTACAGAAATACAGGATAGGGATGGACAGCATAGTACATAATAATATACAGTACAGACATACAGGGTATGGATGACAGACATACAGGATAGGGATGGACAGAATAGTACATAATAATATACAGTACAGACATACAGGGTATGGATGGACAGCATAGTACATAATAATATACAGTACAGACATACAGGGTAGGGATGGACAGCATCGTACATAATAATATACAGTACAGACATACAGGGCAGGGATGGGCAGCATAGCACATAATAATATACGGTACAGACATACAGGGCAGGGATGGACAGCATAGTACATAATAAAATACAATTATAAATATAAAACAACTATTAGGTTTACATGTTACCCAAAATGCTCTGCAGTGCGGTGGTGGTAACATGCCTTATAATGCCAAGGGATTGGATAGTGACTTTGGTGTGTATACCGCACGGTGAGGTGTGGCAGTCTGCACAGAAGAGGGACGTGAACTCCCATCTCTCATACAGACTTTAGCTGAGTTTTGCTGCGAGCAGGTAGCTTTAATTTGCTTGATTGTATTAGTGGTCTGTATGACTGCTGATCTGCACGGAAAGGTTAACACCCACACCCTACTGTCAAATTTCTTTCCACCCCCTCGCCCACCTTATGGAGTTTACACGGACGTCGGGGATGCTCTGCACTGTTGGTTGGATCTATATTCAGCCAAATTCCGCAAGCGGCTTGTGGAATTCAGGTGATGGATGGCAGTCTGGATCTGATTGTTTTACAAGTGTTGACAGTCAGGGTCGGCCCTAGCTATAGGCAGTATAGGCGAGGGCAGAAAAGGAAATCCAGTACATGTGTAGCCGCTCCCCACCCTTGTAAAGCAGAGCAGTGCTGATCTTAAGGCAGCTGCCTGCCCAGACACCATTGTACCTCCACTGTGACCCTCTAATAGCAGAGTTGATATTCTACTAGAGGCAGCAACAAAATCTTGCCGACGGCACCAAATTGGCTAGGGCCGGCCCTGTTGACAGTAATTGGAACTCAATACTTTGGGATGCTTATTGCCATTTGTACAGAGAAGAACACTAGATGGACCCTTTATTTAATGTTTAAAAGTCAGTCCCCATTACTTACTTACAAAGAAAGCCTGCAAGCTTCATGACAGTGTTTCCGGAATAAACATCAATTACAGACAGATCAAGCAAACACAAATCAGGTTATTAGTTCAGACTGGCAAATGACCAGACAGAAAATCTTCAGTATCTATTGTCTACAGCTGTAAACAGACTATTTCATTAGGACCTAAAATTGTACTTACTTGTGCCTTAAAAATCTGTCTCCTTTATGATAAAAGTTTAAAGGGATTTTATGGTAATTTGGTTGTTTAACGCAATAATAATAAGATATTCAGTATAATATAAAATATCAACTCCTATTTCCTCAACAATGGACCAAAGATCTCTGTTGTCTCTATTTTTGCAGCATACAATGTTCAGTATTCTCTGGTATGTCACGCTGGATGTCACTATGTGATATAGTGATTAGGGCTATAGATGACAGAGCTGGACTGTCTCTGGGAAGATATTGTGTTACAGAAGCAGGGCTGTAGCTGGCATATGAGAAGTGAGAATTCAGTTACCTTAGGAGCTGAGCTCTGGGCTTCTTATATCATTTACCTGTACGTAACTGCTTTTTGCTGAAACAGGGACACTAGGAACAGGGAAAACTATGTTGGCTGGCTCATCTCTGTCCAGGGAGAGGTAGGTAGAGATATTCTAAAATGTGATTTATTGGTGGGAGGGTAACTTAATGATTTTAATGAATCTAGTTTCACAAATTCTCTCCCAGCCCAGGGGATGAAAATGGAACTGACTCTGGTAGTCCCATCCCACCTGATTCACCTCTCAGTGGCCTGGCTGGGGACGAGCGCATAGATTTAATTAAGGAACTGGCCTTTAAGTCCCTGAAACTGAAAGCTGAAAAATGGAACCGATTTGTGTCCTCAGAAGACAACCAGAGGCTGTTACTGGCCTTCATGGAGTCTGCAGAGCATCGGAGGCTATTGTTATTTACTGGCCCAGGCGGTACCCTGCATGCTGCTGAGGAGCTGGTAAGTGTGTTTCTCTTTCTTGACATCTGGGGGAACCTGAGCAATGGGGTTCACAGGGCCTGGAAGGAGTCGGCACTTAAATAGTTAAAACATTTTACTGTGCTTACTCCTCCTCGCTGCAATCCCTGCGGAGCCAGTTTTTTTTTTAAGTGCCTCAATGAATGAGGCCACGTTTGTTGGGGCTCTTAGGAGCCATCTGTTAACAGTTTTTATTTTTTCCTTCTTTTTTTTTTATTTTTACCTTTTCTTTGGGGAGCGGGTATACTGTAGTCAGTACACACCGCTTCCCAGGCAGAACAGACTGCCGTTATGCCAACAGCTGCAATCTCTATCATCGCTGGCTGGCAAGGGATTTTCCCTGAGGGGATGTCTTACAGGTTCCCTGAGCACAGCTCAGAAAGCGCCCAGGGCTGCCGGAGCTTAGGAGCTGGCAGAGAGCCCCACACTCTTTTTAAAGATGGCGGAATCATCTTTCTTTTGAACCTGACCAGCAGAGGGGTGGGCTTAGAGTTGCAGTAAGGAGCAGGCTGGATGTTTCCACTCCCTGTATGAGAGGGTGTGGACATATATGCAAACTTTGGGAGACTGCACAGGGGAATCCTTAGAGAGAAGGTTGCCCCTGAGTTTTTTTTGATGACAGTGGACCGTTCCCAGTGTGGGCTCCACCACCAGCGCCATCTTAGATCTGAGGAAAAGAGCCTATTCCACATCTACTCCCTCCTTGCACCTTCTGTCGCTGCTACTTGTACCTTCATTGGAATAGCCTGCTGAGTTTATGTGTGGCCTATGTTACTGTAATATGAATATATGAAATGTGTGCAAGTGTATATATATATTTGAAGAGGTGCAGCCATGACCAAAGTGACCACTGTGTAACTACAAGGAATAAAAGACAGGTCTGGTGCTCCAAACAAACATTATATAACACTGTGTCAGCACATACATAAAAAGGAGGTTTAGTTCACAATATAGCTATATTGGGTTAAGCTCACCTGCCCAGCGTCAAGGCACCTCCTGCAGGTGAATCCTTATCTGTTTGCTATATGTGTGTACTCAGGAGGTCTGTATCAAGGCACTCCTGTCATTTAAAAAGTGTGCAGCGGCCATATTGGGGAGGGGTTTGTCTGACTGACAATAAAAAAGGACACACTTCATTTCAAATATACGAACTGTGTAAAAGTGTATATATAAATTATAAGGTGGAGCCAATATATATACAGTATGATACAGCAGAAGTGCAGAATCCTGCAGTTAATGTGCAAATTACCTAGCTAATCACCCTAGTTAATCTGCAAATTACCTAGATAACCTGCAGAATAACTGATTTCTGCACTTTAGCTGTAACATATATATTCGATAGGGCCATTCTCTCCCAGCCAGTTCTGAACTGGTATAGCAATCGATCCCCGAAGCACGGTGCTCCGATAGGTAAGAGGAAAAACTACCACAACTGTTTCCCTAATTCTAACCTTAACCCATCCCTTCCATTACCCTAACCCTCCCTTCCTCGCAGCTTGACCCTAACCCTCCCTTTTCCCTAGCCTGACCCTAACCCTCCCAAGACAGATGACTGCAAAAGGGTGAGTCGATACTTCACTATATCTTTTTGCGGGTATCAATAATTGGTAATCCCACCCACTTTGTGTTGGCCCCGCCTACAGTTGATTTGGTCCCGAGGCCACTTTAAGGTTTTTTTTTAGCCCCTGATCTCCACTTCCACTCCTTTCCCACAGCTTATTGAACCTGGCCCTCGGGTGAGTGTCTTTGTTGATTCCTCACTGGGCTAGGCTAATTGAAGCGCCTCCTGTCAAGCTGAACGTCTGTTACTTGAGCTTTAAACACTCGCTGTGGAGTGAGTGTTTGCTGTTAGTCCTTCCACCAACCTCTATCACTCATGGAAATCTGGTAAGAGACAGCAACATATTGAGAGTCTGCAGCCAAACCTGTCTCCATCATCAGGGCATCCAGTGAAAAGAGAGGCTCTTGGACAGACTCCACACTATGACCCATGGTAACCCCATACAAATAGACCAGACCCAAACTCCCAATTTTCCCTCTGTACTGAGTAGTCGGATTGCATTTCATGCATGCATTTTACCCATACGTATCTGACATCTGACAGCTTCTTGCAGAGGGACCGGAAGTGCAATGACAAATGCAAGATTTTGAAAAGGTGGTTTCCAATGTGTGTAAAGCATGTGGGATATATAAGGGGTCTTGACATGGCCCACTACATAATGTACATGTGGCCAGTGGTGGGATTCAGCTGGTTCACACCGATTCCGCAGAAACGATACATAATGTTTGGTATGGTTCTGCGAACTGTTTGCTAATAAGTGCGGCTATAAACATTAGATTACCAAAGGCAGTCACTGCAGCGTATCCTGGGGTCACACCATGTTATTCAGAGCCTGCTTCCCACCGAGGAGGAGCATTGCAGCCTGAGAAGAGCAGAGGGACTTCGAAGGCAAGTTAGTGAAAGCAGGCAAGGCTGCAAAGGGGATACTGGGGGCTATGGGTGCCTGGAGAATGGATGGGAATACTGGGGGACTACTGGACACCTGAAGAGAATACTTACAAAACAATTGCTGTGATAAAAGCAAAGAAAATTGCAAGTAAGGACACCAATCAAACAGCTATATGGAATTATCTTCAAAAACAGTTTGTCAGGTATTATTTAATATTGAACATCTGTGGTGAGTAAGCTCTCAATTTAAAAATACATGATATATGACCCAAAGTTGGGACTCTGACAGTATTACAGTTAGGACCACCAAAACAGAGAAGCCTTGTAAGTGGCTGGCGGCTTATCATATATCTCTTTGACTTTTTATTTTAGAGATAGAATGTCATGGTTAGTTCCTGGTTAATTGCAATAGTGCTGGGGTGACTTTTTTTTTTTGGTATCTGTGAGATTTCTCCATACCTTTCTAGCACCTGCTCTAGATTAATTTATAAATTCATTTGAGAAACCATTTTGTGTGTGTTTGTATAAATATGTGTATAAGAACATTGGACAAGATCCTGAATAAAGTACAAACAACGTTCGCAAGTCTCCGAAGCAGAAACAAAGATTGCACTTTACAAAGTGCAATCTTAGGACCGTGTTCAGACGTATAACATATACGTTTGGAGTTTTGCAGTTTTTACTACTGCGCATGCGCAGTACATTTTTTACATAATCTACGAATCTTTAAGACCGCATTTACACAATCTACGTAAGGAATAGATACGTAGATTATGTAAAAAAAAAATTTACTGCGCATGCGCAGTAGTTAAAACCGCAAATATCCAGACGTATATGTTATATATCCGGAAGTCTGCATACAGTCCTTATATTGCATATGTACAAGGATATTGCACTCTTATTGCACATACAGGACTTCCATGCCTTGAACCCTACCTTAATTTTTACACACACATCCTTGTACGTAATGGGCTGGTTTGTAATGGAGGATTGTACATAAGGGCTTAACCAAACCCTTACCGTACATTTTACATACCTCCTTCCTGCCCACCATGTCTTCATGCTGTACACATAGTTGGTCACCGTGCCCACCACCTTGGAATGGGTTTCTCTGCTTATTCCGAGAAGCAGATGAAAGTAAATCATGTCTACAGCCCCACTCTCAGGGCCACCATCCCAAAATTCAGGGCCAGGACACAGACACAGATCATTGGTGATGTCAAATAGGTGTGGGGCTTTATCCGCGGGTCGGGCGCAGGAAAGTTCTTCCCTGCATATTGGCCTGCTACACGGCAGGCCCACATCAGCTACAGGCTCGGGACAATAGTTCCGGCTGCCCCTGATGGCGGCCCTGCACAATTGATATACTACTTTAGTGACGCATTCGAAAAAGTTAATGAGATTTGTTTGACACTGAACCCATATTGCGTCCTGTAAATTGCTGGATTTAAGACAAACGTCAATAGCGTTTCCATTAATTTCCTTACTACTGATGTTAGGATGGGTACACACTGGGGTTTTTTCAACAGATAATCTTTCCAATCGCACAAAGGACCATTTCACCAGATATCTTACTAGTGTGTACAGTCCAGAGATGATCAAAAATCTTTTGTAACTGTCTGTGATCTTTCGATTTATTCTTTTGGAGCTCATATGCTACTATGCCAGATCAACCATGGAAATATATATTTTACTTATTGCAAGTGTGCACTGTGTCTTAGGGCCTCATTTACTAAGGTCGATTTTGCTGAAATCGACCAAAGTCCCGGCATTGACTAAAGGTAAAGTACTGGGGCTCTAGTGTCTATGATGTGAAATTCTGTATAAAAGGGGGACCTCTAGTGACCGAATGGTCACAAGGAAACAGGAGGACGTCGTAGCAAGTGCCAGAAGAGGCCGAAGACCATCTTCAAACAATGGAGAAGCCTGTTCACTGAAGATGAGAAGATCATCAAGCAACTTTACAAGAACAGCTTTCCAGACGTCCGGAACTACGAGCAAGTCATCCAAAAACAGATGACTGCAAACCAATGAGTCTATACATCACTTTCTTTTTTATTACACATTTTAACTATACATTTGCATGAAGTTTAGTTACTACAGGGTGGCCACCATTATAGTTAGAATAAACACACAGGGACACATTTATTACATTGTTTTATTGTTTAGTAATGAATTGTTTATTCATGTAATTTATTTATGTTTTTTGTGGGAAATGTTTCTTTTTTTATTTACACTACACATTACTTCATCATTTTATACCTTGTCAGGCTGACACTTATTGTACTATAAGGCTCAGCATGGCCACAAACACATGGAAATGCTTTGCCTTATAGTACTAGATGCATCGGCATGATAAGGGATAGAATGATGCATGGCGATTTTTAAATAGACAATTGCGTGCTTTTAAACAGAAAAGCATTGCGATTTTTCCATTTAAAAATCGATCATCATCGACAGCGATTAATAGTTGCTGTAAAAAAATCGCGGCACAGTAAATGCCACGATTTTAAAAAAAAAATTGCGCCAAAATCGCCGCGATTGATCTAGCGATTAATAATCGCTGACAAAATACTACCTTAGTAAATGAGGCCCTTAGACTCACTGGTCAGTAGTTGGCGGCTTTTTCCCTACTTTCACTTTTATGGAGAGGGACTACATTTGCTATTTTCCAGTCTTCTGTTGCTAGTGACTGGTTGATTAGAATATTAATGGTTTTATCAGCAGATCTTTAAGCTTTTTGTTGTAATCTAGCACCATTTATTTTTCCACTTTAAGCTTTGGGAATTCTCTTAAAACCTGCTCTTTAATGTTCGGTGGTCAGACGTTCATGCAACGGTATGCATTTACCTATAAATTGATTGAGAAACTTCGATTTTGTGTGTATAGTGGTGAGATTTTATTATAGTAAACATCACCTCTCAACTCTACTACTGCTTACTAGTCCCTTGCGATTCAACATGGTTTTGCCCAACGTGTAAATTTTCTTTACCAGATTTTCTCTTATTTTCAAACTCAGGATCTAATCCAAAATTTCTTAAAAGTGGAGATGCTGCCATTGATTTGACCCAGCTAAACTTTTTAAAATTTGGGTATCATGTAAATGTAATGTAATTGTAAGTCCTTCTAAAACTGCCTTCTATCATATAGTTATCAGTCACATGGAAAACAAAACTTTTCTGCTTGCTGAAGAAAACACCTACAAAGATTGTAGCAAGTGCCTTTAAGCAAGAAATTGTCTTGAGTGAGGTGTCCTATATGGCTTTGGAACAAGTATCTGTACTCATTAATGAGGTAAGGCCCTGCCTGTGCCAAGATTCACTTTTTACACCCCTGCCATTGACTCTTTACTGAGGGGAAAGGTGGCTGTTATTCTTTGAAACTCCTATTGGTTCTTTGGTAATTTTACATCAGTTACATGTTTATCAGGTGCTGTTTGGAATTCTTTCAAATCCACTGATCTATAACGACTGGCCAAAAGATTATATCGAAGATTTAAAGAACAATATTAATAAGCTGAAATGTAAAATGCTGAACTTACAAGGTCTTATGTCAGGGAGAACCTTCTTAACGCTCCCCACCTCCCCAGAAAATGATGGCGTGAACATGTGAGTATTTGAAGATTCTGTATTAGCAGTGAGTACTAATATAACATACTTTATCAAATGATATATCATTACAGTGGATTATCCAGATGTAACACTTGAAATGAATGGGCCAGTGTTCAGAATTTGTACTTACACTGCTGCTGCCACCAATCCAAAGGCACACCTTACACATACATACCTCAGGATGTCTGACAGATATGAATGATATTCGTATTCACCTGGTAAATAACAGACATGTCTTAAATTAGTTATACTGAATGACAGGTCAGTGCTAGCATAGATCAAACATGCAGGAAGACTACTGTGACATAGGTTTTAATTTATACAAGCAGTCAGGAAGGAATCCTGCCCTGCACTGATGTACATACAGTAGTTCAGCTATGTCTGTTATCAGTGCCTCTGACAGCAATGTGGGAGGATGGTAAAGGCAGGGTTGTCGACTTTTGACAGCTTCCCTCCAGGAGATCCCAGAGGGAAGCTAAAAATGCTGGCAGGGGCGGGGCTTAATGATGCAATTTATTCAAATCGCGTCATTTACCCCCGCCCCCTGACTCAAACTTACCCAGTTTTTAGCAGAAATAGTGATTGGGACGAGGCTTGATGGCGCAAATTGCGTCATCAAGTCGCTCCCTGGCCCTAGCAACACTAGTATACTAGTGTTGCTAGGCAGGGGGTAGGACTTGAGGGCATCAAGTCTCTTGCGGGAGATATGCAGGCTCGCCCGGGATACCGGGAGAACTGCCCAAATTTTGGGAGTCTCCCGGACATTTCATCTGATCAGTACTTGTCCTCTGTGTTGATTTGAGGTGGGATGGAGGAACAGGAAGTAGAGGAGAGATGGAGCAGGCTGGGAAACAGAAATTAAAAGGGGTGGCCTCTAGTGGCCAGAGAATAAAATACATGTCATTCATAGAATAGCTCAGATTTCTCTGAGCTGAAAAATGCTAATCCTTACTAGGGGAATGGGGTCCCACTTTTAGCCTGGGCTTGGGACTCCGGTACTGTAGGTCCTCTGCTGATGGTAGCTTTGCTCAAGATATTGGGTTCAGGGTGAGTGCCATGGGGCTTCCTAGTATGAGGGGGATGCAGTTTGCAGAACATAAGTTCAATTTTTTACATACAGGCAGACGAAAGTTTATTTTTGCCTGTCTCTATTTAAAAAATATTAATAATTAGAAAATGTCACTAATGAATGGGATAGTATGCCAAATTTATTTTTCAGCATACTTACCCATTCATTAATTTGGAAACCACTGCCGCAGACCCGGCATACCACCACAAACCTGCTGCACTGGGCTGGACAAGTGAGTAGGGAAGTCTATATGTCTATGGGGAGTCATAGGATTAGGCTGTGGGTATGGGAGTCTTAGGGTTAGGCCGCAGGGAGGGGAGTCTTAAAGTTAGAATGCGGAGAGGGGAAGGGATTCTTAGGGTCAGGCTGCAGAGAAGGGAGTCTTAGGGTCAGGCTGTGGGAAGGGAGTCTTAGGGTCTGCCTACCTAGAAGGGAGTATTAGGGTTAGGCTTTGGGGACAGAATCTTAGGGTTGGGATGCAGGGAGGAGAAAGGAATTTTAGTGTCAAGCTGTGGAAGGAAGAGGGTTAGGGTAATGGAAGGGGAGGCTTATGGTTAGGATAAGGGTAAAGATTATGATTACTTAAATACTCACCATTGGCCACTGTATCTTCATCCTTCAGAGGATCGATTGCTTCTCCTCGGCTAAGCAGAAGCAATGGATTTAGAAAAAGGGCTGTTCTAATTGGAGACCCACACCTTGAGTGCACTGCACACCCAGCACCCTCTATAGAAAAGTCACTGTCTCAATGCTATATCTCTGACATTATCAGAGATATTGTTAATGTCACCAAAAATCTATAGGGGAAAAAATATTACAGTGGTGGTAATTAAGGCCCAGGAAACCCTAGAAAATATCTGTGTTGTTTTGTTGATTTTCTTAATAAATGTATTCATTACAATTCAGAGTGAGAAGCAATGAGAGAATCACTCTCCACTACATAGAGACGATGATAATCCAGTGGACCCATCAAATAACCGAGATACTAAACCGTAGCTCAGCACAGAAGATTTTACAAGGTGAACATCCAGGACCATCCACTGAGCTGGAATTCTGGATGGTGCAAAAAGAAAATCTACTCAGTGTTCGTTACCAGGTAGAAATTAAATACCATGAAACAGATCTGTCATTATAAAATAGTACAATAGAATACCATGCGGTATAAGTACTGATAGGAACTCAACAAGTTGGTGCATTTTGTGTTCATAGGTTTACAGCTGTTATTTGGGACTCCATATTTAAGGGCATTTTACCTGATGTTCAGCATGTGACATTAACAATTAACTAAACACAATGGACCTGATCTTATGTGTGCACGAACGCCTTATTCACAGAAAAGAAGGAAATAAGTACATGCGGATTAACAAAATGACACACCTAGAGCTGGATCTAGATTTAAGAAGGAGTGTGAAATTAAGAGAGGAAAGTTACTCCTGGGCTTAACCATGGTGATTGCAGGGGAGTCATATTTCATCTGTTGCAAACAGTATTAGAGTTGAGAGGTGATGTTTCCTATCCCAAGTCTAAATAACAGTGTGATAGTAACGCTGGTCAGTATCTGTGTGCAGTAAGGAATTCAAAGGTATATCCCTGCATGCAAAGAATATAATTAACTTGACTCCCCCTGAAATCAACATGGTTTAGCCCAGGTGTAACTTTTCTCTCTTAATTTCACGCTCCTTCTTAAGTCTAGATCCAGCCCCTAAATTGCAAGTTAACTCCCATGACACTCCTCTCGTTCTTACAGATCTTTGTTGACTTCCACCTCCATAGGGCTACCTTAACTCTCTGTGCATATCTTTGTGCATCTTGTGTATCTTCCTCGGTCTGCCTGCTCTATTGGTTGTGTGAGTGTGTCTGTGAGTGCCAGTCCCATTTAGTCCACTGTCTGTTTTTAAGTGTCAATCTCCTTGCCACAGGGGTTCTTTCCACTCTCTCGCGCTGTTTGGTGTTTTCGCAGCTGCTCTCATAGGATCTGCAGCCAAGTCTGTCCCCACCATCAGGGATTTCAGTAAACACCAGGCTCTGGTTAGACTCCATGCCCTGGTGGTCTTTTCCTAAAAGTGTGCACATGTCAAAGCCTGACTTGCGTAAATTGGCTGTCATAATGAATTCTGGACATCACTAGCATACATTTAATCTCCTCCATAGTGGAACAGTATAGATAACATTATCCATTGTAGAGAACACCAGTTATGTCAACCCTAAAGCCACTGTGCTTTCAAGGTATACAATGTTAATGGTGTCTACTTTTACTATAATAATTTGTGATATTGATATTGAATATATCTATTTTCTTTGTTTTGCAAAGAAAAGAGCAAAATGATCCGTGGGCTATGCGTATGATGCAAATAGTAACCACCAAGTGGTTGTAATCATCAGATACATGTCTTGCTAAATACACTTCTTATACTGTTTGGCTAGGAAAGGACACCAACCAATTCCCTAGCAGCAGCTATTTTGAAATGTGCATTTCATCATTCTTTATATCATACCCTGCAACATGACCCATTCCATTAGGTACAAAATATTCATTTTCCAACTGTCAGTTATTATGTTAACTACTTTTCCTGAAGAAACAAATTGTTTTTTAAATATCGGTTAAGTCATTTAAACCAGGTGAATGACAACTAGAAGCTCAGGAGCGAAATATATTGTACCTAATGGAAGGGGTCATGTTGGAGGGTATGTTATATTTATTGGTTTAGAAGTGTGTATGACAAACAAATATTCCTAGATTTACTAAGCTGCGGAAAAGTGGAGATGTTTTCCATTGCAACCAATCAGATTCTAGTTTTCACTTTTCTATTACATACTAGAAAATGTCAGCTAGAATATGATTGGTTGCTAGGGCAAACATCTCCACTTTTCCTTTCCCACAGCTTAGTAAATCTGGAATGACAATGACCTTCTTTTCTCCATAGCTCCAGACTCCGGAGTTCCAAACAATTATTGATAAGCTGCAGAAAAAAAAGAGTAGTTATTATACTGGTTTCATTGAACTTATTCATAAAGTGGATGAAGGTAGGTAAAGCATTTTTTTGTATTTTTAGTATTGTTGTTGAACTTTAATATTGTTACCAGATAAAGGAGGGTGGCATTTTTCAAAGAAACAAGAGTGAATGCATATAAACTGGAGGTTTAGAAGGAAACATTTCTTCACTGAAAAGGTAATTGATAAGTGGAATAACCTCCAATCTGAGGTGCTAGAAGCTAACACATTTAAACAATTTAAATATGCTTGGGATAATTATAACAATATCTTAAATTTTAAACTATATTGAGGGTCAAATACAGTCTATATGGTTTACAGTAAATATTAAAAACAAAAGAGCAGACTGGCTCTTACTTGCCGTCACATTCTATGTTTAATGTTAAATCCTAATTGTAATGTTTTACATTAATCTCTTTTTCAAAATAATAATTATATTTCTAACTGCTTGAATGTTATTGCTCAGTAATTGTAACCGAACCTAATTTCACTGACAATGGGCCGTATACAGAGATCCAAAATGAACGAAAGTTCCGTGCATATATTTAGGATCGGATCGATTTTGCAGCAACTGCGCATGTGTAGTAATAGTGATACGCAGTCTATGTTAAAGTTAAAGTCGGAAATAGCTAATGGTCGGACTTGTGAATCGGGAGGAGAGTAATGCGACCCTAAGTGCGGCGGAAATATATACGCACCTAAGGATTTGCATAGAAATGGGCGGGGGGAGGCATTGAGTTGAGGGAAAGTGGGCGCGCTTACAGAGCTAGGGCCGTAAATATACGCAACTAATACACATAAGGCCGGAAGTTACTGCTGCCAGATAGGGCAAGTTAATGCTGGTCTAAGTTTAGGTTCGGGCGGAGGAAGCGAGGGCAGTGACTGGTTTTTACTGGTGGGTGTAACCTGCTCAGACCGGCCACTTAGTTGCGTATATTTGCGGCCCGATCGCTGACAGAAGTCTGAATACGGTCCAATATGTGTACATCTCAAACTTTTTGATAACACAATCCTCTCATAGATATTCAGATATTTTAACAAATGAAACCATAATCAGGAATAAATATTACTTTGCTCAATCTGGTGCACACACAATTAAAATTTCATTTGCACAATTTTGTACATGTATATTGTACATTTTGTAGTTCATAAATGACCTTAAGGACCTGATTCACACTTAAGAAGTTTAGAGTTTTTAGGGGTGTATTTTTAAGAAGGTATATTCTGCGCATGCGTAGTAACTTTTATACGCTATTTACGTCGGACTTGGGAAAGCAAAGGCCGTGATTCAACACTACGTACCTAAAGTCTCTAGGTTCGCAGTAACTTACGCCAAAAGGGGCGTGCCATGAATAATTAACACATCAGATACGAAGATAGGGTGGAGGGGGGCATTTAAATGGACAAAAGGAGGCGTGGTTATGCGGACACGTTCATACTTAGAGGCGCTATGCATACGACTGCACACCTACAATTAAGGGAGCTCTATGGCACTCGTAAGTGTCTTAAGAACCTGGAAACCGGGGGCATGTTGAGGCAGTTGCCTTGCTATTAGTTGCCTATATTTTAAAACCAAACGCGTTAAGTGTGAATCAGGTCCTAAATTACTCCAGGAGATCACTGCCTCTAGTGGCTGTCATCTATACTATTACTATTACTATTCTTTTAACTCTTAAACAAACAGTCAGTTAAACATGAAGAAACTCTTGTTTAACCAAAAGTGTTCTGTGACCAAAATGAGCTTAATCCTAGCTACAATGTACAATTATTTTTAAATGCATTGTTTACAACCAAAATAACAGATTTTAATTCTATATCACTGTAGCCCTTTCTGAAGCGCAAGATATCGAATTGCATCTTAGGTCTTTAAAATTTTACATTGCTCATTTGGAGGAATCAAACTTTGCAGACATAGAAGACTTCTTCAGACCTCTCTTTCATACCATATTCCTCATATGGACCCATTCCT
>WWET01002473.1:102411-124655 GCA_011038615.1 Limnodynastes dumerilii
GTGTGCAGTAAGCAATTCAAAGAT
Source organism: Limnodynastes dumerilii (assembly GCA_011038615.1). NCBI lineage: Eukaryota > Metazoa > Chordata > Amphibia > Anura > Limnodynastidae > Limnodynastes > Limnodynastes dumerilii. The sequence goes on from WWET01002473.1 coordinate 102,436, forward strand.
ATATCCCTGCATGCAAAGAATACAATTAACTTGACTACCCCTGAAATCAACATGGTTTAGCCCAGGAGTAACTAAGTTCAAGCACTTACTTAAGTCTGGATCCAGCCCATTGTTACAAAAAGTGTTATGTAAAAAGAATTCCTTCTTACATGCTTCAGCCCACTTTCTTCTCTGCTCTGTCCACACTTACTCCTACATTCTGTCCCTGCTCTCTCCTTCGCTCTGTCCCCGCTCTCTCCTCCACTCTGTCCCCACTCTGTCCCCTCCGCTCTGTCCCCACTCTGTCCCCGTTCTCTCCTCCACTCTGTCCATGCTAACTCCTCCTCTTTGTTCCTGCTGTCTTCTGCGCTCCAGCATGTTCTCTCCTTCGCTCTATACACAATCACTACTCAATTCTGTGCCCATTTTCTCTTCTGCTCTGTCTACACTCACTTCATCCTGTCCCCGTTCCCTCCTCCACTCTGTCCCTGTTCTCTCCTCGGCTCTGTCCTCATTCTCTTTTCTGCTCTGTCCCTGTTCTCTCCTCCACGTTGTCCCTTTTCTCTCCTCTGCTCTGTCTACACTCCTCTATTCTGTACCTGCTCTCTACTACGCCAGAGTGCTGATCAGTTAACCCTATTGTCACTCTAATCAGCATGCTAGCATACTACACCCTGCTTATTTATGATTAAAAATTAAATACAGTAGAATAACTATATAATACATAAGCTAGCCATTTATAAGAATATATATCAATTATGCAGTTAGGGTTTAGCTAAGGTTCCGCTTTCTCTTGAAAGATTCTAAAATCCAGACAAGTGGCTAGGAAATGCACCCAGTGATCGCCCTCTTAGAGGTCTTGGATTCTGAATCCCTATGGGAGGAGGGAATAATTGTGCAGGATAGTCAATTTTTCTAACAGGGAACCTCCAGCAGATCCTTCTGACAGCCATTTATAGATCCATGTATGTGGCAACGGGTGCATCCTTACGCAACTAGCTGGCATTGACTTGAGTTGCAAGAGCTATGAAAGCAGGAGCAGGTCAGCTGATTTTGGGTCTTCAGACAGACACAGCTTCTGCTGACCTCCTTTCTCTAGGGGAGCAGATTAAGGTGACATCTGACCGACTACCTCTATGAAGCTGCCCAGAACACCACAGCAGTGACTTGAGATTTTCGCCACTTTTATGGCAGCCAGACATGCACTGTGGCACCGTTCTGCAGATACAGATACAAGACAAACTTTGGAAGTGCTCTTTTCAAAGTTTTCCTTTCATCTTTTCAGCCTTCAATGGGATTATATGATCGTACAGGCAACATGGGGAAAGAAACCTAAAGCCACAGAAAAGCCCAGAACATGGCGATGTCCATCCTCCCCCTTCTCCGAAGAGGGCAGGCTCCTGTTCTTCTGGGACAAGTAGTTGTCTTACACCAAGGTGTTCAAGGAGTCAGGTCCCGGGCTATTTCTTAGACCTTGCAGGTTCCTCCACGGGATTCGGCTGCCAGAACCCAATTATCAGAAATAGATATTCATTTTTCCTTGAAGGATCTCTTTTTTTGTTTTAATTCAGATTTGTATCTCTTTTCCAAGCCTTGCAGCTCCTTGCATTCCATTTTTAATATAAAAGACATGGATTTTGATCCCAAAATTGCGGTCATAACAGCAATTGAGAAAGAAGAATTCCTTCATAAAGGAAGCATACCTTCACATACCAATTTGGAAGGGTCACCAGTCTTTTCTGCGGTTGTGATTTCGGGAAGACATTTTAATTTCAGCCATTACCGTTTTGGCCTCATAATAGCTCTTAGAATTTTTACAAGATCATGACTGTGATAGTGGTTCTGCTGAGCTTGCAGGGAATCACAATCATTCTCTGTACAACCTCCTTATCAAGGCACCATCAAAGGTTTCTTTATGTTGCCATCTAGCGGTGTCCAGCCAGGTGTTGCAATCCTTAAACTACCCAAGTCAAATCTGGTACAGAGTCAGCGGAAGGTTTTCTTTGAAACGTTTTTCGTCTTGCATCAGCTGCAAGTTTTTCTTCCCCAGACCAAGGTTCAGAAGCTTCAGGAGTTGATCATGAGAGTCTTGGCTATTTCATTGCCTTCAGTCCAGCTCTGCATGTGCCTGATGGGAACACTGGTCTCATTGTAGAAGAAAGTACAGTACAACAGACTCTGGGCTCGTACATTCCAATGGAACCTCCTGCCAGTGTCGGGTACAGAGGCAGTTCATTATGCTGTCTCCCAAGACTCGCCGATCCCGTTGACGACTCCTCCCCACAATCTATCAGTGGGCAAATCTTTTGCTCCAAAAGGATGGATAATGGATAATCTTGACATCAGATGCCAGCCTGGATGGTGGAGTGATTCTGGATCAGCGCCTTCAGGGTCACTGGAACAACAAGGAGTTCATTCTTTCAAAAATGTTTTTGAACTGAGGGTCATCTTCAATGCTTTTTAGTGGGCCCAACTATCGACCCATGATCATCTGGTAAGAGTGCAGTCTGACAACGTATGTAAATCTCCAGGGAGGCTCTAAAAGCTTCCTAGCCATAAGAGAAGCACTGTGCATCCTGTTCTAGATGAAAGACACCTGTTAACAATCTCAGGGGTTTTCATCCCAGGAACAGAGAACATGGAGGCTGACTTCTAAAAGCAGAAGGGCGTCCAGTAATTCTCATGGCACCATATTGGCCCGGGTGAGCTTAGTTTCGGATGTTCTGCAGATGGCACAGGGTCTAGGCTGGCGATTTCTTCTAGAAGAAGATCTTATTGAGCAGGGCCCCTTCTATCACTAAGACCTACCTCGGGTGGATTTAAAGGTGCGGGTGTTAAAACCAGCCTCCTAGCAGCTAAGGGCTTTTCATTAGTGGTAATTCTTACTATGATGAGGGCTCGATAGCCTGTGTCGGTGTCCCATTACCATAGAATATGTAAGTAGTACTTCTTTGGTGTGATAATGGTAAGAGACAGTGCTGAGATATAGAATACACAGGTAAGTTAATTATACCTCTCTCGTGTCAATCTAAATGTGATGGCTGAATAAGTAACAATACTAATATGAACAATAAAACTATTTAATAAAGAAATAAATAAAACAATTAGTCATAAAAAATACACATCAACATATAGTGGAGACATAAGAGGGTGCTACAGCATATGGAAATCAGTAACAAGACTGAAAACATTTATATTATTAGAAATGAGTTTAATGATATGTAACCCAAGGTCCAAACAACAGGTGAGCCGTATGATTAATATGGCACAGAGATAATTAGATCGATAAAAGAGGGGTTACCCAATTCCTGGGAGATGATAGAAGTCCTCCTCTGTTTGTCCAGATATAAGCTGGTATCTCTTAGTAGAGTGTCAGGTGGCCAGCCTGGCACAGTCCTGTCACACAACGGGACCACACAGCAGTGGTGAAGCTTGATGAGCAGGATCCCAACGGGCGAGTTAGCGAGTCAGCATGCACGCTAGTACAGGTCTGCGGAAAGCGTGTCTCTCACTCCCCTCAGGAATTATTAATGGGAAACACTCGCTTGTCCACCGCAGTGTGAGGAACTTTGATCATGAAAAGTCAGCATTAATAGAAAACAGATTCCACAGCTGCTGAGCATGCACATTCGTAGTCTCCTCCAGCAACGCGTTTCATATCTATGGACACCTTTTCAAGCTGATAGCAACTACATGTCCAGCCCCTCCTTTTATTTAAAGGAAGCCCATTAATTATTTGTGCACCTGTGCTCAATGGTCGGTGCCATAATAGCATGTTAAAAACAAAGGGAATTAGTATTGTGAGAAACTAAAAATTATGTTAAAAATGACATCATTAAATAAATAAAAAATTACAGACATAACATAACAATGATATTATATCTGTATATGTTTTGACAACCTAAAACAAAGTCCATAACTAACAGATTTAGATTAACATGATAGAGGTATAATTAACTTACCTGTGTATTCCATATCTTAGCGCTGTTTCTTACCATTATCTAATGTTGTTGTTTTATGGGATAGGCTCCTTTATTAGACAAGCTGCGGTTTATAGCTTGGTGGAAGCACCATCAATATTTTTTGTACTTCTTTGGTGTGAGACAAGACAGGTACACATTTTAAAATTTAGTTTGCAACGTCTCCTAGAGTTCCTGCAGACTGTTTTGGATTGAGGATTAAAGTTCTCCATCTATTTTCAAAAGAAGCCAGCCAAACATTTTTACGTGGAGTTCTGCAGATTGAACCTCCGTATGTTGCTCCAGTTCTTCCCTGGAACCTAAATTTAGTCATTTCGGTTCTTCAGAAAGAACTGAAATGAACCTAACGCTCCTTCTTGCCAGCCTAAGGTGGTATTAAAATTCTACCTAAATCAAGAAATTGTTGTTCCAGTTTCCAGTTCCTCTGTGGAGCGGAGTCTTCCAGAAAATTTGGATGATGTTGGAATTCTAAAGATTTAGCTGGATAAAACGGCTGGACTTAGACTCCTTGTCCTGTATTTCGCTTAGGAGAAGGGGTGGCCAGCTTCTAAGCAGACTTTTGCTCCTTAGGTCTACAATGACCAAGGCATAAACCTGCAAATTATATTCTTATAAATGAGGGACTTTAACCTCTGTGAGTGTAGCCTTTAAGGAAGTTTTTGCCCCTTCAAGATGATGCCCTCTCTACCAACCTGGCTGGGCAACACTTCAGGGCATCACCTCTTCTGTTACACACCTCAGGGTGAGAGGGGCAGGCAACCTGGACTACACTAGAAGGATGCGCTACTGATCAAATATTTTTTCCCTCTTTCCCCCTGTTTCAAAATATTCAACCTCACCTCTACCTCCAATCCAAGCCCCGTCTGAAAAAGAAAAGAGTCAGGATAACATTGGGAAGAAACATTTATACCCTCTATCACTTTACTTTACGTCATTTTACTCTGTGCTTTATTTTTCACCATGTTTCACAATAAAATGATTGATGGAGGGTCTATTGAACTTGTGAAGTGTGTTACTTTGTTGTGTTTGGCAATGTATACTCTCAATACACCCATTGCGTACTGATGATTAGAGCACTCATATAAGTAGTGTGTCTATCTGCAATCCTAAACCTGTTGTATATTTCATGAAATAATCTGATTTTTTTGTTTGTTTTTAATTTATTTTGTAAGCACATTTGGACATTAGGCCAGAAGTAGTAAAAAAAATTGGAGATGTTTTCTCTCCCTACCCCCATCAAACAGTGAGCACTTTTAGAACTCTGAATTATTATTGCATATCCAAGTCCACTCACATAGCACAACCATCTGTGGAAGACATGTTTGTTTTGATGGTCGCAGACTGACAAAGAGATTTGTCACAAAGCGTTTTAGTGCAGAGTGCTTGTAGAATCTGTGACCTCCTGTATCCATATTGAAAGCCTTTAGCAATCTGCAGCATCTCATCCCGTTACAAAGGAAACACAATCAGAAAAAAAAAGCCTTATGAAATAGCTGGCTGCTCATTGACTGCACGTTATCAGTATATTATGCCGCCACAATAGTTTAATAACAGCCATAATGTGTCTTCATTTTTACTGGATAAAGAGGCTCTCTGAAAGTGCTTGAAACCTTATCTACACAAGTGTCAAGCGTTTGTATTGAGCTCTGATGAAAGCTGCCACACATCTGAGTGAAGTGCTTGGTTTCATGTCTCATTGAGTGTGTTTGTTCTAAAAAAAAAAAAACGCTCCTACTCTTTGGCAGTTCCAGCTTTGCTGACAGAGCCCCCTTCAGCATTTTGCACATGAAAATAAATATTTTGAGTGTTATTACTGTGAAAATTAATCCCCTTTTACATTTTTTTAGAGGGTATTAGCATATCATTTCCGTCTGTATGGTTTTGAACTGATTGCTGAGATAGAAAATTAAAAACAGACCCAAGTACTATAGTCACGTCCCCAGACCTGGGAAGTTGTGAAGCAGTTATTACCTTTACTGTAATTGATTCATCGAGGATTGTGTGCTGTGGTGTGGCCACTTCACCTGCCATAGTGCTGACTGTAAGAACAGAATGCATACCCTCCAACATGACCCATTCCATTAGGTACAAAAAACTCTGCTCCTGAGCTGCCAACTGTCAGTTACTATGGTAACCACCTTTGTTTAAGAGGCAAATAGTTTTTTAAAGTTTTTTAGCTAATTCATTTAAACCAGGTGAGTGACAGTTGGATGCACAGGAGTGGATTAAATTGTACCTAATGGAATGGGTCATGTGGGAAGGTCTGAAAAGGATAGCATTAAACTCCATTTCAGTTGCTTATTTGTTAGGGCAGTGCTGCACAGGGGTGCAAAGAGACAAGGGTTGCTGACTTTTGCCAGCTTCCCTCCGGGATATCCCAGAGGGAAGCTAGTGATGCATGCAGGGGGAGGGGCTTAATGACGCGATTTATGTAAATTGTGATATTAAGCCCCGCCCCTGCATCATACTTACCCAGTTTTAGCTTAAATAGGCATCGGAACGGGGCTTAATGGCGCAAATTGCGTCATCAAGTCGCTCCCTGGCCCTAGCAACACTAGTATACTAGTGTTGCTAGGCAGGGGGGCAGGACCATGGGCTTCAAGTCCCTTCGACCCTGAAACAGACAGACTAGGGCCCTCTAGCAAGGAGGCCGGACGTAAGGATGGGGGAGAGGGGATCTCCGCACATGCGCTGACGATTGTCAGCAGCTTAGACAGTGCTCAGCGTGAACGCTAAGTGCTGTTTAGAAATATATTGAAAACAGCTAACAGTTTAGTGCTGTGCAGAGGACTGTGTTGAGCTGTCAACTGTTAACAATGTATTACATTTATAAATATATATATATACATATATATATATTTGTATTTTTTGGCTAAATTCACTCAAGGATGTAGTTTAAATGCATTCACATTGCGACTGTTCACACAGTTTATAAGCACCGTTTCCCGTATACATTCCAGTGCACTGCCCTGTGCAAGGTGCAATGTTAATGGTCATATAGCTGTACTAAGCTTGGCTGCTCTGCTCGGCTGTACAGTATGCTCGATACATGTCTATTTGCGTTCAGGTTAAGGTTCAGGACCTTAGTATATAGAAAGGCAAAACATAGAAGTAGTTATGTGTAAACCATGTAAAGATATATATATATACATACATACATACATACACACACACACACACACACACACACACACACACACACACATACACACACACACACACTCTCTCTCTCTTATTTTTGTAATGTGTTATGTTTAGGTCTTTATATATGTTTTTATGTTATATCCCGCTGTACTTTTGTTTGTTGGAATGAATTTCAGACGCCATATGTTCTATGCATAAACTCCTAAAGCTGCAGCCCTTTGTATGTTTCAGGTGTTGCAGATCTTTGCTCCCCTGCTAGAGCGCCCTACGATTCATGCTCTCTTTTGGCCAAATTATGAAAAGCTCCTTACACTGTTTGAAATGGAAATCAACTGCTGCAAGAAGATACTCCTCAATCAAAAGGAAACCGTGAGCTCTGTTGTATTACCTTGTTGTCATGACTGTACCATGTGCTTATATAGGTCAAATGTAAAGGTTGCTTGAATTCACTGCTCTGACATTGCTACAGTCACTGTATCTCAGGATTACAGAAGGACAATGGGATCCTTGGTCCAACTGTTCCTGAAGAGCAGCAGGTGAATGTTGGAGGTAGCGTTAGAGTTGGGGCAGATTGTGATACTGTTCTGCTTTAGTGACAGTCAGGTTCGGTGTTAGGGTGTATGGTACCCAGGGCCGCCATCAGGGGGGGACAGCCAGGACTATTGTCCCTGATGGGGGCCCACCGATACTTACCTAGTATCCTACCGCCGATACTTGCTGCTCGCAGCTATTCAATAGCCGGCCAATGCGCAGTGAATTGCTTCCCTTCCCACTGGCCCGCTGTTAAAGCACATTTGACGCACCCCGCCTTATGTGACGTCACCAAATGACATCACATGGGGCGGGGCCCCGCAACAGGGTCTCGGGCCCCACATTTGATGACGACAGCCCTGAAGCTACCCACTTGCAAATTATACTTAGTCTACGGCGCAATCATTGCCAGTGGCTGACAGCTTACAGTTCCATGAGTACAGGGTGGGCATTGGCCATGGGCACCCCTCTACTCTGGGCTCCATAGAAGCCGCACCCAACACTCCCACTGTAGTTATGCCACTGCTTCCGACAGGGTGACTGGGTTGTGCTCGTAAGTCGGCGTGACTTAATATTACAAGGCCGTATTCACAGACAAATCTGCACCTAACTCCCCCATCCTGCCCCTAATCCGTCCCCCGTTTTTAGGTACGTTAAGGCACTTATCTTACCGTGCGTAGTTTCCTTCTTAAGTAAGGAGACACCGCACAGACCTTTCCTCTCCCTCGCCCTCCTCGGTCAATCTTTCAAACCGCATTTACGCAATCTACGTAAGAAAAAGATACGTAGATTGCATAAAAAATCACTATGCATGCACAGTAGTAAAAATCGCTAAACACCGGATGTATATGTTACACATCCGATACTCTGAATACAGGCCTAAATCCCTCCCCCTCCCACTTCTACCTAATCACTCCCTGAGGCGGCGTTACACCGCCTCTTCCTAACTAATCTACTCCGTTCGGTCGTCTACGTACCTAACTGGTAAGTAGATTGCATAAATGACCTACTACGCATGCATAGTAGGTAATTTACTAAATATATACGCAACTAAGAAGCAGAAGCGTCTCAGGTGTGAAGACGGCCCACGATGTACAATATAGGCGAGCTATTCCAGATTTCTGACCTGCCGCCATTTTACCTTTACACATATAGGAGATGTAAGGAAAGTTACATGTATTGGAAGTCTGTCCATCAGAGGGGAGTGGTTATCGTGTGATCACTCACATGTCTGGACAAAGCGCATCTCCGATAGTGAATCACCACGCAGCCTGTGCCTTTAATAGCTTAGCAGGCCCCGCCTCCTTCTGACTACTAACTTTCTTTGTGTAATAAACACAGTTCTTCATAAATGTCTTGAGAGCGCCCCCTTATGGCATGCTGGCCACAATCCAACTGTAGCGCACAGAAGTTCAGCAAAATTTGGAACTCTGAGTCTGGCTCATAGTTGCAACAAACCAAATAATAGTGATCATTGTTAGAATTTTTTTTTTAATTTGAAGCTTTATTTAAAATATATTTTCAGATGTGCAATTGCTTTTTCTATTTCCAGTGCACAAATGGAAGTACCGTGCTCCACAGAAATATGCCGGTTATCTCTGGAAATTTAAAATGGTCTCAGGAACTGCGAGAGAGATTGATGAGACACAGATCGTCATTCAAGCACATTAATCAAGAGTAAGAACAATATAAAATTAAACGCAGGCCCCTTTCTATGAGGTCTTATACATCTGGTCAAAGTGGACTGCTTTGTAATGTGGCAATATATAAAATATTGAATGAATGGAAACTGAAACTTTGAAAATCACTGCAAAACCCTCCAGTACATTAACGAGACCCCTCTCCCAGTTCTCTCAAAGGTCCGGATTCACAGTTACGTAATTTTCGTCTTACGTACGTTGTTTTATCTATTGAGCTAGTAGCTTATTTACGCTATCTACGTACCATCTCTGTATGTAGATTGCGTAAGCGCGGTCTTACTCCTGGGCTAAACCATGTTGATTGCAGGGGGAGTCAAGTTAATTGTATTCTTTGCATGCAGGATCTGTGAATTTCTCACTGCACACAGATATTGACCAGCTTTACTATCACACTGTTATTTAGACTTGGGATAGGAAATATCACCTCATAACTCTAATACTGTTTACAACAGATGTAATATGACTCCCCTGCAATCACCATGGTTTAGCCCAGGAGTAACTTTCCTCTCTTAGGGCCGTATTCAGAGATTAGTTTCTTTAAAATACGCAAATATACTCACGGCCATTGCAAGGCAACACACATGACACTCCCCTCACATGGACGGGTTGATGGTGACTTACGAGTGCCTCGACCCACCCGTATCTTTAAGTATGTAGCTCCGAGTGTATAATGCTTCCGTACGTGCGTTTCTAACTAACCGCTCCCTCCCTCAAATGGTCATTTATATGCCTCCCCCCACCCACTTACATGGATCTTCCTCCGGACGGATTATAAACACGTCCCTTTGTACGGATAAGTCCGTGCCTACTGGACTTCCGTGCGTAAAATCAATGTAGATTGCGTAAATTCATCGGATCGTAAAAATACGCACGGAACTTCACAAAAAAACGGATCTCTGAACACGGTCCTTAATTTCAAGCTCCTTCTTAAGTCTGGATCCAGCCCATGCTTCATATGCAATATGGCTCTTATGCAAATGCAAATTTCAACAAATGCGGGTCGATTTTGGGGCCATGTTGACCACATCTCCTATAAAACAGTTAAAATTCTTTTGGAAGATGAGATTATTTAAAGGATGTCAAATTTAGGAGAACATTCCTTGATTTGTGACAGCACAGTCATTCCTTTCCTTCAGGTGTTCTTTTCTGTACATTGTGCATTTAGAGGTACACTTAGGCTGATATAAATGAGTCTAATAAGTTTAATTAGTCTAAAAATAGGAAATATCTGGTTATTTTGGTCATGTATCGTTGCAATCATTTGTTTTTTCCATTCTTTATTATTTATATGGTTATTCTACAGGGTTCTGCAGGTGGATGAAGCAACTCGGATTTTTCAGAAATATGATCAGTTTATGGATCTTTTAGATGCTCATGACCGGGAAACATTTAGCAGCTGGACTCGAGATCTAAGTAATCTATGTGAATCGCATTTAGGTCAACCCATACTGAAGTACAGTGAAGATGGATTATATGAAACTCATTTTAACCCAAAGGTATCTTTCTTACTTTACATGATAATGGTCATGCGATTAAATACAATTATACTATCATAGGAAGAGTTTTGTGTAAAATATTTTATTATTTAAGTATAGTTTTGACAACCTTAAATTGAATTGAGCAAATTGAGCACTCCCCCTGCCCTCCTGCGTGTGGATAGTGGATCTGTGCCCTGGGCTGGGTGCGGGTCTGTGGTTATATGACCCTTTTTCGAAAAGGCCTTTTTTTATACCAAACAATTTGGAACTGGCTCTGAAATCGATTGCTCCTGCCTTGCCGAGGAGAAGCAATCAATCATCCCAAGGACAAAGTAACAGCAGTGAATGGTAAGTAGTTATCTAACCCCAACCCTTATCCTAATCCTTACCCTGATGCTGTCCTTATATTTCCCTCTCCTCTTCTCACGTAGCCTAACCCTAAGACTCCCTATCTGCAGCCTGACCCTAAGAGTACCCTCCCTGCAGCCTAACCCTAAGACTCCTTTCACTGCAGCCTGACCCTAAGACTCCCTTCCCCGCAGCCTAACCCTAAGACTCTCCTCCCTGCAGCCTAACTCTAACCCTCTCCTCCCTGCAGCCTGACCCTAACCCTCTCCTCCCCGCAGCCTGACCCTAAGACTCCCTTCTTCGCGTTCTAACCCTAAGACTCCCCATAGACTCCCCTGGTATACTCAGCCGGTCCAATGCGGCGGTGCAACAGGTCTTTGGCGGTGGTTTTGGAAATAATGAATGGGTAAGTATGCCGAAAAATTAATTCATTAGTAAAACTTTCTAATTACTAATATTTTTGAAATAGTGACAGTTAAAAATAAAATTTCCATCGCACAGAACGCATCCCCCCTGAGTCCTACCTTAAGTATTCTGCATGCACAGAGTTGGATCGTAGGATAGGATCGTGCATAAGCGTTGAACCCAGCTCTTACTGTACGATTTAATGGCAGAGCACATTCACAATGTATATCTCGTACACATGAAACGTAGCATTGGGCGCAGTACCTATACAGAACGGATTTCCGTTCACATCATTCTTTTGCCCTGCTCCAGACTTAATAATGACAGTCAATTTATGCAAACAGCATGTATAAATCTGGCTGTTGGAGTGCACTGTGTATGAACGCGCTGGATGTTACTCATCGCAACTCTGATCGTAGGCAACTTGTACGTAACTCCGTACAATAGGGTGCGACATCGCTACGCATGCCGAAAATACGCATTGAGGGCAGAGGTAGGCACTTATATCGTACAGTAAGAGCTGGGATAGGCACTTGCATGCAACAAGACATTACGTACGACCAAAGATACGCAAGGAAAAGTTAAGGTAAAGTTCTAAACACGTGAGTCAGCTAAGTTACGTACGTGAGAGAGGAGTGCCAGGGGGAGTGCATTATACTTAGTAGTGCGTAACTTAGGTACACTTGCGGATGTAAAACGACCTTAAGACTGGATCAGGCTCGATGGGCCCAATCCTGCCCTACTGACGACAGGGGAATTACATACAGCACGTACATAATTCCACTGTCTAGAAGGTTGTGCACGTGCACAAGGGCCGTAAGGGTCGGCCTATGTAAAGTACAAGAAAGGGGCTTTCCCCCCCCATTAGGAATGTTGTATCTCCGCCGTGAAGGCGGAGATAGACATGGTAATGAAGGGACGGGGCGGGGGAAGCCCCATTACGATCAGATAGAGGACCGTAAGGCCGCATACGTGATCGTAAAAGTTAAGGTAGGAATTTGGACACGTTAAGTGTCCAGATTTACTACTGAGAGCGGGGAGTGCAGGGAGCGTGCACTTAATGCTACGAGGACAGCCATAATGACCTCGGGCACCTGTAAGGCGCCCATAGGTCTGGATCCAGCACACGGACGTGCGTGATCTTTAGTTATGACATGGCGGAGATAAGGCAGACGTAAAAGCTGGCCGGCGCCTTTTAACGTACCGGCCAGCGTACGTAACTAACGTTACGTATGCCGGTCGGTACACTGGCGTAGTTATAGCTGACAGTGTGTAATTCCCCTGGCGTCCGTAGCCCAAGATCAGGGCCCATGGGCCTGATCCAGACCTACACACAGGAAACGCTCTTGTGTGTACCGTATTAATGCAAGCATACCTACGAAGCACTCCCCTAGGCACTCCCAGTGTGCGTACTTACTTTTGCCAACCAAACCCTACCCTAACTTTCCTGAGCGTAACTGCGGGCATCCGTAAGCTCCTTGCTTAGTTACGACGCTTAGCACGCCCATACTGTATGATTTAAATGCCTCACCCTGCCCTCGGTGCGTATTTACGGATTTCGTATAGGAGGCACGCCCCCCCTGAGAGTAAATACAAAACGGTTACGATCAAGGCCCATACGCTCAGATTCACAGAGCGTAACATGAGCGTAACATCTGCCCTGTGCATGCGCATTAAATACAAATGGCCGTTTATATGCTTACGACCGCCGTAAAAACGCACACGAACGTAGGTCTGGATCAGGCCCATGTGTTTAATATTTATTCTGATATTATTTCTACTGTTTCTGTAAACCATTGTGTTATATTCACCTACGTCTTTTATTACTTTATACTTAGTTAGCAGCTGTTCTGCTTGAAGTGAAATATCTCCAGTTCCTGAAAAAGTTTGACATCCCAGACGTGGCAAAAGATTTGTATATGAAAAGAAAGACACTTCAACAGGTACATTCACAGGGAACATAAAAGTGTTTTATAGTGAATTTATTTGCGGTGAGAAATATTTCTGTTCAAGTGTCTTTGGATTACAGGAATTTTTTGATGTACTCAGGTGTTATATAAAAACTTTGTGCTCTATCTCTTTCTATTGCTTAGCTATTTCTTGTAATTTGTGTAACTAAATATACTTTCTGCTGTTATTCATATCTGCTGTTCACAGAGCTGCTTAGTGACTCTAAGATCCTTGTAATTTTCAGTATATGTGACTAACATTGAATCGGATCATAAGATCAATAGCAGGAATTCAATAGCTGATCTTTGCTGTATCCTTGCAACTGTGTAAGCACTTGGGGAAGTACTCAGGACCATGCGTTAATATTTCCGATCTGTAACCACTTAATATGTTGACCGATTGGTAGTATGGATAACTCAACTGCCCGGATCCCTCCCTATACTGTAACTGGCTTGCGTTCTGTTCGCAGTGATCTATGCAAATCACAAAAGTGGTTATTTTTCTGATCCAGCTGCTTGGAAAATGTCCACATTTTTGGAATTCTGGATCTAGTCCTTGGATACCCCTCTTATCAATAGGAGTATGTCTTGACCTTAGTAGAGGGGTGTCTAGCACTATGATTGCTGGGCTGTCCCTTTGACACCCCCCTTCTCCAAACACCTCTCCAATGCCTGGGGCAACATTAGAAGCTGCGCACAGCACCCATTCACCTTATATCAGCTGTGAAGAGCAGTAATGAATAGCACAGACCTGAGAACTGTCCCACCATGGCACAGATATGCAGATTTATACTGACTGAGTAATAATATAATATCAATACATTTTCTGTATAAGATAATTAAGTATTGGGTGGGCTGGGCTGGAGGAAGGGGGAAACCATCCCCCGGGGAGCTTCTTGAGGCTGCACAGCATCCGCTAGCTCTGTATATGGCGCTGCCAGCTGAGAGGCAGGCACAAAACATGCTTCCCGGCTGATCTGCTTGTGGAATACACACCATCAGGGGGACTTGGCAACATTCTGTACCTCCTTCCCAGCCGGTAGTATCATGTTCACATAGGACCTGATTCACAGATAAGAGTTAGTTAGGTGCGGGAAGATGTGCACCTAACTCACTCTTCCAGCCCCCAATCTGCCCCGTTTTTAGGTACCTTATGTCTCTGTTCTGTTTTGTTCTGTACGAACAATGCCTCTCCCCGCCTCCCCCCACCCTCCCCGGCTAGTCTAAATCCCTCCCCACTCCCACTTCTACCTAAGAACGCCCCGAGGCAGCATAATGCCACCTCTTGCAGTGTAAATTACTGCGTGCAGCCTTTAAAGATCGCACAGATGCTATCTACGTACCGACCTGCTACATAGATAGCATGCGTAAATGACCTCCTACACATGCTCAATAGGTAATTTTGGCCAGATATACACACTTAAGAAGCAGAAGCTTCTTAAGTGTGAATCAGGCCCATCGTTTCCAAATGATGATTCCATTTGTTGGGAAAGGTAGAATGACTACAATAACTATGGAGACTCAGGAAGCAGAACCTCGCAGCAGTGTCTCCATCACTGGGGTGGGAAGTCCTCTTCTTCTTCTTGGCAGATGTTGCATAGTTATAATCATACAGACAATCCTATATTGTTTATGGAATCAGAGAAACCTCAACAAGTTTTGTGTCGCCGGAATCCCCAAACATGGTGGATTTTACTTTACAAAAACTTTATTAGAGGACACTGAACCTTAGTTTTAGCAGCAGATGACACATTGGAAGTTAACTCTTGATCAGCAGCTGAGCCATTAGTAGATTCTGCCACTGCTGATGAACTTGATGTTCTTGAAATCTTTGGGCTCTGACTATAGACCTCCAGGATCTAAAATCACAAAAACTTCCAAATGACTTAACTGACAACATGAGAGACAACACCCTGAACCCAGGATTAATAATGGCTTCCACAGAACAGTACATAGTTATAGCGTCATTATTCTAAATGGTATTTTACCACCACACAATGAAAATAGATGCAACAAATAAAATGTAACATAGACATTCTTACTCGTCCCCCAAAAAATTGTAAAATCTCTTTTAATTCCAGGCAACTCTTCTTCAAGGAAATATTGTCTCATCAGCTGTGTCTGGTCCAAGCTGCCTGTCTCTGAGTGGTCTCACATTTTAGGGTTCTATTTGGTTTCCATAGTAACACATGTGATGTCACCAACATTCTAAAGGTTCCAGGATGTCAGATGGTGCAGTCATGTGACTTTCCACAGATTACTGATTAAACTACTATTTATTTATATACCCCTACAATGTTTTCCTTGTCATTTCCCATCACAACTGAAGGTTTTGCATATTAGCTATAAAATTATAGAATATATAAAGTTAATATTTAAAGGATCAAAACTTTCCATCCCTAGGGCAGTAACCACTGGCAGCATTTCCCACACTAGGGACCGGATGCAGATTCCGCATGCTTTTCGTACATGCAGGGGTCTGTAAAAACACGCGGAAGATGAGAGTAATCACTTCTGTGTCCTTAACCCAACCTTAAATTTAATGCATGGTTCTGCGTTCTTGATGATGATTGATGATAGACTCATTTTAGGTCTTTCTTTGCTCCATAGTACATTGGAAACCTGGACCTTATAACACAGTGGTTCAATAGGCTTCAGAAGACGATCTTGCCCGTGGAGAGGGAACTTATAAACGATGAGCTGACCAGGATTTATGAGAAACTGGAGCCAGCTCTTTCTCTTCTGACATGGCACATGAATGACCTGGAAGACTACATTAGAGAGGCCAGAGAACTTGTGCACGATGTGGAGAACCGCGTTCAAAAAGCTAAACACAATGAAGAAATCATGCGCAATTTAATAAGTAAACTCAGTGAAACTCATTTTATTGCGAGCAAAAATGGAAAGGGAGCTTTTATCCTCGGCCTAGGAGACAAGGAGAGAATGACCAAGTACTACACCTTCGCTGAAGAGGTGGGACAGAAGATCCAAGGACTTCTTAAGGTATAATCCGATAATGAAGTGTGCGGAGCAGGTTCGGTGCTAGGGGATGTGGCGACCTCAGTGTGAGCAATGCTCCCTCACCGTAGCACAGACGGGGACCCCTTAGCCCCATCTATGTAAATATCAGTCATTAGAGTCACTCTAGTGACTGAGGGCCGGATTCACACCTAAGAAGCAGTGGCTTCTTAGGTGTGTATCTTTAGTAAAGGACCTACTGCACATGCGTAGTAGGTCCTTTACGCAATCTACGTACCAGTTCGGTATGTAGATTGCCTCCGGGCAGTCTTTAAAGACTGCCCGGAGTATTTTAGGTAATAAGAGGAGGCGTAATGCCGCATCAGGGAGGGTTTGGGTAAAACTGGGAGGGGGAAGGGATTTAGATTAGCCGGGGAGGTAGCGGGGGAGGCCGGTAGCGGCATTGTCTGTGTGGACATTGCACAGATAGTTAATGTAGCCCTATGGCACTCCTAAGTGCCATAGGGTACCTAAAAAGGGGGGCGGGATGGGGCAGGCCGGGTGAGTTAGATGCGGGTCTGTCCACACCTAACTTACACCGGATCTGTGAATCCGGTCCTGAAACTCACATAGTAGAGGGGAATGGCCACTCCCTCTTCTCATGGGTGAAAATGGCTGCTCATATATTCGCTGCCTTGCGCCGATACCGCTGCCTGGTGCCTGGAACCTCTGAGCCATTGCACATATTCTGGACGCTGAGTATCCCTCTACCATTGTCTCCATCACAATTTTTTGCTTTATTGAGTTTGGTTTTTACTCCCTTGGAGGATGATTTTGTATATTTGGACTGCACTGATTTGACCATCTCAATTTAATATGGAGCTGATTTAATACATGAGACGTCTACCTATGTCCCTGGCTATATGATGTATTTTTTTGACTTTTTATGCTTGTTTTGATGCTTAGAACTTTACTAATACATTTTGAATATATTCTTCTATCTACTTGTGGAGTGCAGACCTTCCTGTGATGATTTATCATTGACAGTATATATATGTTTATTTAGCCTATGATCTTAATAAATGCATTTCTTTTGCAGCACAACCAGCAATTGTTTCAAGCAGAGGCACTGTCTGATAAGTGGCAGTCCTACACGGGGTACATAGATTGCATGATTTTAGAAGGATTGTTCCATGCGGTAAAGTGCTCACTTCAATACTTTATTGATAACACTGCGACTTCACTTAAACATCCTCCATTGTTTAAATTGGAGCTCTTCCTTAATGGATGCGAAATGAGCTTTCAGCCTTCCTTGGACAGGAACATTAGTGGCAATTTTTATAATATTATTGAGAATTTAATTCAGGATACATATCGGATCGCATCTTTTATACCTCGTGTCGCTGATCATCTTGGGAAACAAACATATCAGGTATTTGCTGTAATCTGTTTATTGGTTTCCATAATTATTTGCTGTTCTATTCATTTGCATGTTGTCTGTTTTATTCTAATTAATACAACTCGGAATTGTATTAAATGCTGGTGTTGGCCAGTGATTAGAAACATAGGAAGTGACAAGATAAGAGCCACTTGGCCAATCCAGTCTGATCAGTTGTTTATTTACAACTATAATGATCCTAGACCCTATTTTACCCTCAATTTAGTTTGAGATTTAGGATATTCTTAATTTAATCTGTTCTACTGTGTTAGCTACTTATTAACCTCCCTTTCAGTAATGTTATTTTTCTGCAGTTTCCTCTGAACCTACTACCCTCTGGTTTATACACTTGCCCCTGTGTTCAAAAATACCTTTCTTCTTTCGAAAAATACCACCCTTCTCAACACACTGTAATATATTTGAAAGTTAGCATATATTCCCTATGTCCTCCTCCGCTCCAAGTTAGACATGTTTAGTTCCTCTAGTCATTATGTCTTTCTGGAGATATGGAGGCTGATCCAGACCTACGCTGCTGTGCGTAGCATATCATCGCCGAACGTACCACCGATGCACGGCAATAGGCACTACCCTTGCTCGTACATAGTTTAGCTTCCATACGCTCGGCAAACCCTACCCTAACTTTTGTGTTCGTACCCGCAGCCATCCGTACGTTCATTGCGTATTAACGACGCTTAGCACGCCCATACTGTACGATTTAAATGACTCACCCCGCCTTCGGTGCGTGGTTACGGCTTTCGTATGGCAGGCACGCCCCCATGATCGGTAATACGAAGCGGTTACGATTAAGGCCCATACGCAAAGATTTCCAGACCGTAACATGAGTGTATCATCATAAAAAGGGAGTATACCACTTTAAAATCAGACAAACCCCTGTACATATACTGGTATAGGATAATGCTAATAATCCATAAGTGTATGTGACCGGCTAGTCTAGGGCTACCAGCTAGGGTATCAACTGAGTGTGGATTCCACGGGGATGGTAAGTCCATATGAAGGAATAAGTCCTAAGTGATCTGATTAAAGACCCCCAGGAAAAAACAAGACAAGAAGGTCCCAAGCTGACACAGTAAGTGGGTTTAAACAAATACTTTACTGGGTACCTTATACCATAAAATCATAAAACAATGTGACATAACAACATACCCCAGATCAGCAGAAAGCACCTAGCGCAGACAGTCTCAGTCGCCCGTGTTGACGTCTATACCACAGGCAGCGGGGGCAGGCTGGAGGCGAAGCGGGAACTGAGAACACCAGTCGTCCGGCACGCTAATATGGAAATATGCTTTCACTGCGGCGGAATTCCTCGATCAGAGCACCTGGCGGTATGATCAAGCACTTGTTGCGGCTCTTTAGGCGCGCATATTTAAGAAGGGATATACTGTGCATGCATAGTAACTTAATATACGCAATTTACTTAGGACTTAAGAATGGGACAGCTCTGACTCACCATTAAGAACCTATCTCCTCAAGGTTCGTAATGATTTAGGAATGAAGGGGTGTGCCAGGAAAACTTAAAAACGAAGATAAGAAGAGTGGGTGGAGTGAGCCATTTAAATGGGGAAATCTGGGCATTGTTAAGCAAAAACATTCCTAATTAGCTGCCCTGCAAACACAACTATGAACCTAAAGATAAGGGAGCCCTATGGCATTCGTAAGTTGGCTAAGCTGAAGACCGCGGACATGTCAGGGGCATCGCCTTGCTACTTTTTGCATATAATTAAGAACCTAAATCATTTTTAAGTGTGAATACAGTCCTCAGTGTCCAGCTCCAGTGTTCCAGCATCTCTGGTTTCATCACTGCTGCGTCTGTTGGCTCCAGCCCCAGTCCTCTTATTGTATTATCCAACTCATCTACCTGTAACCACTACTGCTGCTCATGTCGGATCTTGTCTCACCATCACCAGAGGGCCACGACCTGACTCTTGCTTGCAGTTAAGTCCATGCCCATCGTCAGGGTCTCTGGTGAATATCTGACTTGGAGTTAGACTCCGTGCCTCTGATCCAGTGTGGTCCGCTTCTGGACCTGCATTAAGCTCAGTGACTAACAGGGTCATATCTTTTCATTTTTTGCCTGTGCCGGATCCAGAATTACACAATGAGGCTGTGTTCCAGCACATGTGCGCCCAACAGGTCTCCAGCATGGATCTGCATCTTTATAATACAGACTTCTGTGCCCTGATTGTACTATCTATATATGCCCCACTACCACATTGCTTTTGTTTTTCCATCTCATCCTGTTCTGCCCAGGATGGAAGTCTGGATCTACAGGATACTTTGACATGTGCTTTAATAAAAAGATGGCATTTTGCAATCCTAGCGATATCCTTTTGCTTCTAGTCCTAAGTCTGGAGAATATACATTAATTTTGTTCATTTAAATAAATAAATAAATCATAGTCTTGCCCTATATACCCAACTGTGCTCTTTTTCCTGATATCCACAGTGAGTTCCGTGTGTCTCAGTGGAACAGGTCCGGAATATTGTTACTTTTCAGTATTTATCATTGCAGGTTATTTACCAACTAGCTCACTGTACATACAGTAACTCAAACTAATCAATTTCTGCTTAATATGCTGTTTCTGCTTTCTGTATGGCCTATGACTGAACACTCCACCACCCTGGAAATTGAATAGTAGTTGTCTCTCTTCTTTCTTTGTACTGGGATTTCTACATTTCTTTCTTTATTGGCAAAAATAATCACAGTCTCTCACATACAACTCATTTTTATGTCCTGTGTGTAGCTAGAGGTTGATGAGATGGCAGAGCTGAAAGAAATGCGTGGAGAAATTATGAGAAGGGTGCACTCGACCATTGTTAATGTGAAAGAGTATCAGAGACACTTTAAAAAGTTCAGCTATTTGTGGACGGATGATAAAACAGAATTCATGAAGCAGTTCTTGCAGTATGGACGGTTTCTTAGCGCTGAAGAGATTGAATTGTATGCAGATTATGAGCTGCAGGAATGTTCACCACAGTTAGAGCACTTCAAGAAACAGGTAAAGCGCAGCGGAAACAAAATGACTCAATTTGAATTGTCATACAGTGGAAAATATTATGGCTTCTTGCGGATATACACGGGTAACCACCGCCCTGAAGCTGAACATCAGCTCTCTGTTTTATCTGGAAAACCATCATATGTCACAATGTATATAACCCCTGTTCTTCTGAGTAATTGGCATTAAATGAAGAAGAACATAGCGAAAAATAGAAGGATTGATGTTGTAGATGGAATTTTATCCTCTGTTCCAGGAGACCTGTTTGCAACCATCCATTATCCTCCTAATGTGGATATTTATAGGGTTATGTAAAGAGCTAGGGATTCTTAGAATACGCTAGTAGATATACACACAATGTTTATGCAATCACAGGCATTATACAGTGGGTAAGGCTACATCAACAAACATTTACCAAACAACAAACATCTACCAAACAACAAACATCTACCAAAAAACAAACATCTACCAAACAACAAAAATTTACCAAACAACAAAAATTTACCAAACAACAAACATCTACCAAAAAACAAACATCTACCAAACAACAAACATTTGTGGAATCCGTGTACCCCAAAAAGTACCCCCGTAGATCAGTACGTGATTACCCGCTAAAACTGCGAAAAATAGCACAAAAGCGAATGTTAGTTCAAACTTACGCAACAGAGTTTATTCAACAGAATCAGGTTAACAGCAAGGTACAACAACACAGTATTCACGCAGCGCAGCCGACCAGGAAGGCAAAGACGATCAGTCCAGACGTCTTCTCAGGAAAAGATGAGAGAGAGTGTCCCAAAACAAAGTCCTTTTATGTCCATACATCAAAGGGGTAGCCGATCTTCTGCTTGATTGGAGGGATCTCAATCCTCTTGGTGGTTCCTAGGTCATCATTGGTCCTGGGGTCTTCCATTGTTCTCCTCCTGGAGGGTCATCTGCATATCCTTCATTCATACACATTTTACACTCTAATCTAGCATAGCGCATAACTACTGCCGCAAACATGCGGTCTTATAAGCGTCTAGCTAACATTATGGGTTATGATTTAAGCTACCCTACGAATATAAACAATACATATAAAGTCCATTCAGAAGCTGTTTGGCGATTTTCTCCTGTTTACTCCGTCTGTAGAGATAAAGCACTGTTTTAATAAATGGGAACATTTTAGTACATTTTATATTAACAAACCCTGTGTGTTGTGTTTAGTGTAAATGTATGTCTTATTACTTTAAAATCGAATTTAACAAAGCCCGCGAAAGTGTGTACGAGCATGGGAATGCACGCGCAGCGCAGTACGCGT
>WWET01002473.1:159148-169845 GCA_011038615.1 Limnodynastes dumerilii
CGGCGGGGAGGGGGGGGGGGGTCTTGGGGTCAGCCTGCAGGGAAGGGAGTATTAGGGTTAGGCTGCAGGAATGGGACACTTGGGGTCAGGCTGCTGGAAGGGGACACTTGGGGTCAGGCTGCGGGGATGGGAGGGTTAGGGTAATGGAAGGGGTTAGGGTAAGGGTTGGGGTTACATTAATACTCATAATTCACTGCTGCATCTTCTTTCTTCAGTAGATCGATTGTTTTTCCTTTGCGAGACAGAAGCAATCTATTTAAGATAAAAGGCCGTTCTCAGCGGCAACCTACAACCCACCTTTCACTATTGGGAACGGGTGAAAATTACCTGTTCCCAATATCAATTTTCTTTGTGCCAAGCATTTCGCCAATCATACATCAGCCATTTTGCTGGCGGATGTAACATTGTCGAAATAGGGCCAGTGAGCGACCTATTCCTCTTACACTAATAAAGACTTTACATTGCAGTCCTCTGGTGTATTGTTAAATCATGAAACACGTTGAAAGAACAATAAATGCACTTTAATCCCCTAAAGCCTCTACAAAATGTTTCATATTTTTTTGTACGCGTATATGTAAACAAGCATTAAGGAATAGACTTGTTAAACCTTCTAGAAAGGGAAACTGGATTTGTTGCCCCTAGCAACCAATCAGATTCTAGCTTATTAGTTTCGAGACTGCTTAGACACTGCCATTGTTAGCTAGAATCTGACTGGTTGCTACACTTCCACTTTTCTTGATTAGATGCTTTAGTAGCTTTGCCTCTTAAGAGTTTTAATTGGAATGCATCCACTTTATAGTATTAAATGCCTGCAATGCACAAGTTAAACTGACTTCTATATGAAAGACTGCCATACTAAAAGCATATAAACGTGTACTGAGGTGATTATGAGTTTAGTATATTAATATCACCCTGTTGGCATGTACAGATCTCGGTGCAGATGTAAAATTTTGGTGCAATGAAATCTGATCCTGGCTTTGGTTTGCTGTAACCGCTGGCCTCCCCCTTGCAGACGGTTTTTCTTTTTTTTAAATCTTTTTTGTGGGCTGCAGCAGACGAGAGGGACATTGTAGATTACACAGGCTTTAATGGAGCCCTGCAAAACATTTAGTGAACAGAAAGCACAGTTATGTCTTTCTCTCTTCTTATTAAGCCAGCTTCATACAATTTTACTTACTTTAGCCACTTTATCTAACAATGCTTATAATGTGGACTTACTGAGCAAAAACAAACTCTTCATAATCAAAGTTGTGCATTTTATTTTTATTATTATTATTTAATATTATTATAAGTCTTTTGAAGTCTTTGAGATGCTGTAACCCGCAGCAATGAGCGTTTTTATTAGTGTTTTAGTTTTTATTAGTGTTTAACAGTTTTCACAATCATTATAACTGGGTATAGACTGGGTGATAACAAACAGACTGGGTGGGTAAGAGGGCCTGAAAGCTTACACTATATAGGACATTGGAGGTTGATATGTTAGGGCAAGTGCTGTATATCACACAATAGAGCAGCCAGCAGTGTTTGTAGCCTATCTGAGGGGAATGTTAGTATTTAAAGAACGTTTGTGTAATTGTAAGCAGGGTACATTGTGCAAGTTGGTAAGCTTGTCTGAAGAGGTGAGTTTTTTAAGGGAGCGCTTTAAAGTTTGGAGAGTAAAGGATAGTCTTAATGGGCGAGGAAAGTTATTCCAGAGAGCGGGTGCAGCCCAGGAGAAGTCCTGTAACTGGGAGTGTAGATAAGAGCTGTATGTCCTGTGAAGACCTGAGAGCGCAAGCTGGGATATATCTTTTCAGTATATGTACTGGACTTATGTAAAATGATGATAATAATATATGAATTTTAAAAGCCAGGTACATAATAGCCACTTTTTCTCTAATTAAGGGTGCACCACTATGTAAGATTAAGGGGTATACTTTAATAAAGCTTCTAAAAAAGAAATACTGAATGTTGTCAACAACAGCCAATCAGCTTCTAACTCTAATGCTAGTACATAATAAAAGCCTTAATCTGATTGGCTGCTTTTAGCAAAATCTCCCCTGTTCTTCTTTAAAATATTTATTAATTAAACTACACATTGTTCTTATTGACATGAATGAGAATGTTATTTATTTGCATTCTGTATATAGTTTGGGGCTGTATTGTTATGCTGAATTACTCCTGTTGTCCTGTTTTATGTTGTTTTCTACCTATGCTTTTGCTCTCTCCTGTATCTATCCCATCCTAAGTGATTCCAAGTTCTAACACTCCTTTATTCATCTCTGCTCCAGGGTAGACCCTATCCCTTATGACACTCCGAAACCAGCCGGCCACACGCGTTTTGTCTGCGTCTCTGATACACACTCCAGGACAGATGGCATCCAGATGCCATACGGGGACATCCTTCTGCACACGGGTGATTTTACGGAGCTGGGCCTGCCTTCTGAGGTCAAGAAGTTTAATGACTGGTTAGGTAAGACTCTGTTGCTGCTCAGTGACCCCAATTAACCTGTTTGTGGCCATCTCACTCATTGTCTTCTAATTGAATGTAAGCACTTGACTCTACTCTGCAGTCTGTTTCCAACACTGATTAATGTGCAGTTAAAGATAAATTAAGAACGAGTGCCAATTGTTTTCCCTTTTTAGTTAATGCTACAAAGACCATTCAAAAACCACTGGGGTCCCCTGTTATCTTCCTTTGTTTTACTTTTTCACTTATTGTTTATAGTTGGTACTATGAGGTTACCTTGTCATTTTCTTTCTACAGTCTTAAGGTGTAATTACTTATAAACTATGGCTGATGGTCCGGATTCACAGTTCTGTAGTTTCCGTCTGACGTAAGTTGTTTTAAGAATTCCGCTACTACGCCTGCGTGGTAGCTTATTTACGCTTTCTACGTACCGTTTCTGTATGTAGATTGCGTAAGCGCGGTCTAAAGACTGCGCTTACGCAATCTACGTACAGAAATGGTACGTAGATATCGCTTACGTAATCTACGTACAGAAATAGTACATAGATAGCATAAATAAGATACTAGGCATGCGTAGTAGCTCAATTCTTTAAACAACGTATGTAAGACGAAAACTACGGAACTGTGAATCCGGACCGATATTTCTATGTATGATTTCACCACATATGCACAGGAATTTTCCTTATAAAAACCTAATTGCTTTAGAAAGCACGATGAGAAACCAGTGTTATCTGTTTTTCTATACTGTGACGTGGTTTACAGGGAAATAATATAATTGGATACTAACTTAGGTAGGAAACTCATATAATATGTGACTTAGAGAAATGTCACATATATTACAATAAAATATTCCCAAACCAGATTCCTATAAGACTGTTGGGGAATCTACACACAGATTGAGGAATTACCTTGTTTCTGACCCTCTAGGTGTTTGCATGTGATAAATATGATGGTAATTATTAACCTCTATAAGAGAAATCTACTAAAAGTAAACAAAAAGCTGAACAATTTGATGTGATTGGGATTGGCGACTTACATGGCTTCAGCTCCACACACAAACAACATACATACAGTAGTTCAAGTTCATAATATACAGCAGTGATGAGCACAGAACTCTAGAAGGTCCTTGTTACAGTCTAGTAGTGGCATGGGATAACATTAGGCAGAGTGGTTTTATACCGCTGTTAAGCTGGCCATACACTAGAACGATTATCGAAAATCGCATGAAATCCCTGATAATCCTAACGATTTTTCGTGTAGAGTCCTATAGACTCCAAAACGATATCTGCACCATACACTAGACGTTTTTCTGCCTAAAATCGTCCGATAGTAAGAAAAACCTCCGATTTTCCATCTCCTTTTATCGTCCTCCAAATATCGGTTTTGACCATACACGTTCAGATATTTAATTTTTATCGGGCGATTTTTCGTCCTTACGTCACCACCTATTTATCGGCGACGATTTAACGATTATCGTTAAATGCCCATACACTATGCGATTTTACATTTTATCTTTCACTTTGGCACGATTTAAATCAAACATGTCAAACGATCCAATAATCATTCAAAACTGCTTTTTAGACGATTATTGGATGATCGGACAAAAAATCGTTACCATACACTGAAACGATAATTTGAACGATAACACGATGATTGCAAAATTGGAACGATAATCGTTCTAGTGTATGGCCAGCTTTACTCTATGCTTATAATGACCTCTATTGGTGGCGTTGCTTTGGGTGTCCGATATGTTGTGTGATTGTATGACCGGTTTTGGTCTGACTCCCTTCCTCTTGCACTGAGTATCGGATCAATAGTCTTATTATGATGGATTGTTATAGGGGAGAAACTTTAAGTGGTAAGAAAAATTTTAAAAAGTACAAACAACAATATAAAGCCAGAGAAAAAACATATTCTGTCATAGGCTGGATTGAAATAAATCCCCACAGTATTGTTGTCTTCAGGTTTTCTATTTTAGTTTTGAATGGGAGGATGAGGGGGAATAAGGGTTTTGGCACAAGGCTGCGTAGATATCCAGGGGGACAGAAGTGAAGTATTCAGGGATTATCAGTAAACTATTACTAATGATGTAACATTTTCTGTTCAAACTCCTAAGCTACTCTGATGATTAGCAGAGATATGAGATAGAAATGTGAGTTCCTGCTCATGCCCCACTGAGCTGGAATGATGGTACCAAGGCCAAAAAAGATGGTTTCATCTGGTATGTTTCCTTCACACGTGTTGGTTTATATTTATGTTTAAGTAATAGACAAGTTCAAAGCCTCTGTCTGGGGCGTAGGAGAAGGTGACCCGTATAAAAATCAACAAAAGAAAAGACGTCCCATCTAATTTGAGCGCACAGTTAGCGGTGATGTTTAAGATGACCAAGGTTCACTCTAGGAGGCGTTGGGGTAGACTGAGAGTAGATTGTCTTTGAGTAGACTGATGAAGAAATGGGTTTCAAAAGTCTGTCCGAGAAGGGGACATTTGGATGGGGAGAAGTAGTGCAGCACAAGAGAAGTCCTGTAAAGAGATGATCATTTGGAAAAAGATGGCAGAGCAAAGAGGTTGGGGATAGATGGTGGTGTTTTTAAGTTAAATTCTATAGGTGAAGTGGTGCTAGGGAATGGCTTAGTAGAGAGAAACAAACATTAATGATGGACTGGTGAGCAGATCGGATTTAAACCTCGCGTGCCCTAGGCAAGATGCCGGTTTGGAGCCTGCATGTTGGAAATTCCAGCTCTCGTCTGATAAGGCTGCAAGGATAATTAACAGTGTTGGATCCTGGGCAGCCACTGGCCCCTGGTGCTCGTCAGGCCCTAGGCGGTTGCCTTGTGGGTATTCCGGCTCTGCTGGCGAGGGTCTGAGGTGAAAGTCAGGGGGACCAGATAGGATGAAGTCGCAATGATTCTTTCAAGTTGTGAGCAGTGAGGGGATTAAGGTTGTAACATCACGTTGTGTTAATGAAATTCCAGCATCACATATTGTGCAATTTATACAGTTTACGTTAACAAAATTACATTTGACTCTACACTAGTGATCATTGCATATATACATTGCAGTGCATTAAGCAGCCCGTGGATTTCAGGTTGTTTGCATTTGGCTAATCCTAAATGTTCTCTGCGCCTGATAAATAATCTATATTGGTTTTGCATAAAACTTCCCAGACTGCACACAGAACGACCTTTGTGGTCATTTAGTGACGGGAAAGGTCTACAAGATAATTTATTTGCATTGTTTTCATATGAACACGTCCCTTGGGCCTAGTAACTCTGCAGTCACTTGACCTTGGCAATTGTTAAATGCTTTAAACACAGTTAGTTTAAATAATTGTTTTCATTTGATCTGTTGTGACCTGAAAGCAGGAGAACACGTCTTTTTCTGAGTCCGGATCATCTTACAGTTCACTTCTTCTCAGCCACAGTGTGTGTATGTTCAGTTATATTATTAGACTGCTCATTTCCTGGAGGAACCGAGCCTCCCTTCACTGTAATAGTAAAAATAAACGCGGTAGGCCCGCTGATGGGTAATATTCACGCCATCTGTGTAATATTTATTTACAAAAAAAATGCAATTTTGAAATAATCTATTTTGAGTAGCGATATCGGAGATCAAGTTTTCCCTCTGTTTCTGTGCTTTTCCGTTCTCTGCTCGTGCATGCTTTTACGCTATTTGAACGAAACGTAAAGAGACCCATCCATAAGGATGACTCTTGGTACACCTTCTGGGCGGGACTTAGTATTACAATGTACGGCACAGGTGTATACTCTCTGCATGTCAATGTGGACGCACCACCGCCATTTTATGTTTGTAGGATGTACGAGTTCCATCATGTCTTCCCTATTAATCACAAACGACCAGATCCTGACTCAAGAATGTCGGGGGAACTTACACATGCTGGGCACGTATGCGCCCTGTCCGCTCTTAATGCGCACGGTTATGCATCGGATTCTGCATTCCATACGGTACTGGCCTTCGATGTCCGTGCCTGACCGTCCGCTGCATATACCTGTTGTATGCTACAGTAAGAGCTTAGCTAAGCCCTTACATACGATTCAGCAATGGACATTGGGGCAGGTGCGCAACATTTCGGGTAGGGATCAGAACTTGGAAGGTCCGTGCATGCTAGGGGAGTGTACTGTCCTTTGGTGGTGTAAGTTCTTGCAGGGCGCCCAGAAGCAAACTTTTGGTGCCCACAAGCCCCCCCGAACGTAATGATGTCACAGCCTACGTGATGACGTCATGTCCGTCATGTAAAGGATGGAGGGAGCGGACTTAGCAGTGAGGAGAGGTCTGTATGTAAGCCCCCTTTGCTTAATCCCAGCTGCCCAGTCCTCTGCGGAGGACACAGATTTTCACCCAGGGGACACTGGGCACAAGACTGCTAGTGTGGACAATGAAAAAGTGCCCACCCCTGGGCTGGTGGCCAGGAGTGTGGGTCCCAGTTGCGAAAATCAAAATAGGGCCGTTCACTCCCAGCCAGTTCGGAACTGGCTGGGATATCGATTACTTGTGCCTTCATGGGCAACCCCACTCCTTAACTCTAAGCGACTTTTGGCTGTCCCTTTTTCGCAATGTGATCCATTGCAGCGGGGACTCACAACGGCGCCCAGAGCTCAGCGCTTCCGTTGCCTCCGGTACTTCCGCCTCTGCTATCCTTGCATGCACGGACTATAGGATCGCACACACATATGTCCATTCTGTGCCTTGCGTGTGCGAGATTGTACTTATTTCAAGATCCAGTCCAAACTCTGTAATATCTGGATGACGCCATTATTAGACATTCTGTGCAGTATTTCTCTTTCTACATGCCTGAGAAGCCCCAAACCCTATTAAGACAGTTATGGCCAATGACATGACTTAAAAACAGCAATGTGCAAAGCATGCTGGGAGTCCTATAATGTATGATAGGCTGCAATAAACTATATGCCATGGATATTCTGTAAAAGAAGCATATGCAACACTGTGCATACTGTGAGAGGTTGGGATGACCGCACTTAGTATTACTGCATTTTAACACCCCTTTCAGATCGCCACTAAAATCCCGGGTTTTTGGCCAAAAACCCAAGAACACAGTTTTTTGGTGGTGATGTGAAAGGTACCGGGGTCCTGGTCCCAGGTCTAATAACCTGGGACTTCGTTAGACACAGGAAAAAAGAAGAGTTTTTCCCATGTTGGACCCCGGTAAGTGGCAATGTGAAAGATGCCGACCTGGGTTTTTAAACCCGTATCTCACCTAACAGACCCTATTGGAGGGATTTGTTACTGTTGCTATGCAACAGTAAACAAGTCACTCCCCGGGAGCCGTGCGCAGCCGCTTCACAATGTCAGGGCAGACCCGGGACCCAGAGTTTCCAGGGTCTACCCTGCTGGACATAACAAGGGTTTTTGTCAAAAACCCAGCAATAACCCAGGTTGAAAAACCCAGGTTATTGCCGGGGCTGCGATCTGAAATCGCTATTAGTGACTATTATTCACAGATCCGTTTTTTAAAAGTACACAATTATACGCACGCACGTAGCAAGGCGACACACATGACGCTCCCCTCTCCCGGCTGTGCAATCGTACACATATGCTGCGGATACTAATAATAATAATACGCCTTCATAGACCACCTCTAACTTTACGTGTGTATATGTATGCCATAAGTGCAATTCTCAAAGACACATTTAAATGCCTCCCCCACCCTCTTTCACGTAACATTTACGTAACTTGTACGTATTTTAACACCGCCCCTCCATACGTATGTCCCCAAGTGCGATTCACATGTCCGTGCCTAAAGCACTTACATGTGTATATTCTACGTGACTTACGTAAATAAACTTACTACGCAAGCACAGTTAAAATGTACCTAAAAATATGCACGCAACTCCACGTGAAAACGGATCTGTGAATACGGCCCTACCACTGTATCCTTGTTTGGACAGTGAGTGTGCTGATGCCATATGCTGCAACTCTTTTCCTTCCTCAGGCTGGCCACATCTGTGCCCCCCTACCTCTGGTACTGCAATGGTTAATAAGTATGTCCATTCAGCTGTTCCAGCTCTGTGACATGTATAGTGTGTAGTACGTTTTTAATTTAATCCCACCCCCTGTATTTTCAGGGGTGAGACTGCAGAGCTGTGTGAGTCTGGGGGTAGCATGCAGTCATAAAGATTAGCAGGCTGTGTAATTCAATTTCAGGCCATTAGTCACTTTTATTTCTTTTATGCTTTCTGTCTGTTGGAACTTTTCCCTTCCCCCCGTTTCTCCCGGTTCGTCTCATGCAGCTCTCTCACATTCAGTTCTATGTTTGTTGCTGTTCTCTTTGTCCCTTTAACTTCTCTAATCCTCTGCCATATTCTTCCTTTGTATATTTTCTCTGAGGACCCTCTTCTTTCATCTGGGATGCAGTCGCCGCCTCGAAAAGCTGTTTCCGAAATAGAAACAGACGAAAAGCAAATTTTTTCGTCTCTATTTCGAAAATGGCGCTAATGGGAACATTTTATTAATGAATGGGTAAGTATGACAATCGGCATACATACCTATTCCTTCATTCATTGGGAAACACACTGACCCACCGGACAGGTCAGGTGAGTATTACAGGGGAGTCTATGGGGAGTCTTCGGCTGCGGGGAGGAGAGTCTTAGGGTCAGGCTGTGGGGAGGGGAGTCTTAGGGTCAGGCTGTGGGGAGGGGAGTCTTAGGGTCAGGTTGTGGGGAAGGGAGTCATGGTCAGGGTGCGCGGAGGAGAGATTTCTCTTGCCTCTCCTGCTCACAATCTCCTGTTCTCCTGTCCTGATGTCTGTCCATTCAGGTGTTTTCCACCTTGCCTATTTTCCCAGTGTGATTTCCTTCTTCCGTTGTGGTATTCTTATGCCTTTCTTGCGTTTTGGACTGTTTGCTCTAGGCCTTTTACTCTCTCTCTGTTTCTGTATTTTTTTCCCATTTGGGAGAACTCAGTGAAGAAAGTAAGGTATGGGGGTTGGGCTTGTTTATGCAAATCACACCATAAAGCCCCGCCCCCTGCATACATATGACAGTAATCCCCCTGTATACAATGGGCCTGATCCAGAGCTACGCTGGGCTGCTGTCCGTATGTATGGCTAGCGTAGCTCTGGTGCGCTCCCCCTGTGGCCAGCGTAATTGCAGTCTACCCTAACTTCAGCCGGCGTAACAGTCTGTAATTACGCCAGCCACAGGATCGTAACCCCCTAACCCAGCCCTCCCTTCCTAATTTCCCTTTCTTCCTCTGCCTACCTTCCATAACTACAGCGTAATTACGGACGCCCGATCCAGGGCACCCAGAGACCTCGATTATGCATGCGCATAACGGCAGAAATGCTGTTCTTACGCATATGGCGGCCGTAGGTCTGGATCTGCCCCTATGACACCAATCCTACCTTTACTAGGGATGGGTGGGGCTTGATTATGCAAACACGTTATTAATCCCTGCTTACCCTTAGTAACGCTGGTATTGAAAGGCAGAGGGGCGGGGCTTCAGGCCATGATTTGCAAGAGATTTGTCGCCCCTGTGCCTGAATTTGGGGAGTCTCTCGGGCATTTGGCAGCCGTGGCATAGACCCTTTGTTGCAGTTGTCCCCACACAATCTCACATTATATTAATCCACAGATGCCATGTTAAACTAACGGAGACCAATCTTCCACTAATGTTAACCTCTTCCTTACCAGTCCTCATGTATTAACCCATGCGCCACCAGAGTGTTCATACCATGACCTCCGGCTCCACACATCTCTTAAGCCGTCCCTCCCTTCCTCTGCCTAAGGACCCCAGTGCTGACACAGGATGCTTAATGTCTCCCTGCCCTCCCTTGTGTGCTCCCTCAGCCCACCCCGGGGTGCTCCCTGTCCTTGGGTGCTCTCTTGCTCTGAGGCAGGCTTTGATCAGGCGCTCGGTCTTCTGGCTCCCTTCCTCATTATTTTTTTGTTAGCATTGTTCATTTTCTTGTTACATAAATGTCATGCTCGGTTGTAATCCTCTTGCACTCTTTTCACTGTAGCTTGTAAAACACAGCGCAGGGTTTTATTGGGCTGAGCGTGCTGTAAGATCATGCCTGCAATTAATAATATGTATTTGCCAGAGCTTTGAAGGTCTCATTCTTGGGTTGTGTGAATTGGTGATCATGTATTATTACTTGCCAGGATACTAGAAGAACTTCACTTCCTTACTGGAATATGCATCTATTCTGCAAGGCTTGTATCTATCTATCTATCTATCTATCTATCTATCTATCTATCTATCTATCTAT
>WWET01002473.1:193587-210527 GCA_011038615.1 Limnodynastes dumerilii
AAGTCCCCGACCCACCCCCCCCCAGCAACTGTCGGCTGTCCCTATTTCGCAATAAGAGGATTAGCAGCGGGGACTCGCAACGCTGCCCGCAGATGGACATTGGAAAATTATAATTCTTTAAATATAACATATATTTCGTCCCTTCTAATGTAGGATAATTTCAACGTACTGTAAAATAAATCTAAAACGTGTGACTTTTTCTTTCATGTGCTTTACATTCTGTGAGACACATCTGCAACCACACACTCAGATATTGGTGTCTGTCCATTGTTATGCCCCGTTTGATTGTAATACATTTTATAAAACACACCCTCAATGAAAAGGACTCTGGCTCATTAGCACAAAGCTTAACAAATTCTGGGCACCAGGTCCTAATTTCTAATTTCACTGTGGCCTGGAATGACATGGAGGAGATTCAGGGGTCAAGAAAAAAAAGTGAGGCTGCTGGGAGATAAGCTCCCAGCATGCACAATTCTACAGTGCCCTTGTTTGTGAATCCACCAACCGGTGGCTGGTTGGAAGCATTTATGTTGACAAGGTAAACAGTCACACAAGCTTCCATCCTTTGCACAGATTCAAGATACAACAACACCATTCCCCTAAACAAAGCTTAATAATATTTTATTAAATACGTGCATGTTCCAAATATCCTAATTGTGTCTACTTCAGTCTTCTTACTTACCTTAATAATCTATGTTTATAAAGCTATCACGCACATTTAAATTGTACAATGATATTTTCTAAGGGATGAAGCTTTTTACATAAATCAGTTCCTTGCTTCTATAGTGTCAAATATTCATGTTATAAATAATAGACGATGAAATGCATATACTGTACTGGAATTGCCTAATAATAGATTCAAACAATATAATTACAGGAAGGCTGGGAATATAGTTGTGGGCACTCTGTGTTCAATCTACTGGTGTAAAATTGCTAACTTTGTAATAAACCCTTCGAAGATAGATTAGAAACTACTCATTAAATGGCATTATTGGTGGTTCATCAGAAAGCTTTCAGAAGAACATGGAATTAATGGAACAGCTTCTGTATTGCAATTTGGTGCCATTTACAGACCGAAAGTAATTCTTGCTCAAGCCTTTTATTAGTTTGTTTTGTGATACTGCTTGCTTGGTCCCTTTGTCCTCTTATATGTCATTTATATATAATGTCTTTGTGAATCTGCAAATGACTGCTTTTTTGTTTGTGCAGGTTTGTGTTGTATAATTATCATGCATATGATGAACAATTAAATCTACTGATATCAAATACGGGCATTTTTTTTTAGCCAATGATAATGGTTTGGATGCTTCTTTTCTAATTTATCCATACAGTGACATAACTTCATAGAAGTTGCCCGAAGGCAATATAAATATCGGTGCCCCTGTTCTCTGAAGTCCTGCCCCCCTGTCTACTGACTTCCTCAGTCTGACGTCATTAAATGGATGCAGGGAGATCAGGTTATCGGCCCCTCCCCCTGTCGCTTCTGATGCAGTGATTGGAAGCTGCAAGGAAAGAAACAGCCCCTGAGCTCCCTGCGTCACCAATCCATCGCAGTTGCTGTTCATAGTTAGATTACTGTGGCTCATATATCCTATGAGTGGCAGATGCTATGGGGAAGGGCCGCTTCAGGGTTGTCACCCGGAGGCCAGCAACTCCATATTCTTCAGTAGTTCCGCCACTGCATCCAGACCTAAGCAATGACACTTAGAGCAGAGGGGTAAATTAAGTTTGCAAGAAGCTGTTTTCTCTTAGTCAGTTTACATTATAGAGATGGCCACACATTAGACAGATCATCAGCCCATTCATACAGTTATTGGTAGATCGGGCCAGTAGACGCTGTAGTGATGGATTTCTGGAACCTCAGGTAGTCGACCCAGGAAAGGCTGGGGGTCTGATACTCTGATCATGCAGAATTTCTGACTGGTTATCATCCCGAGGGGAGGATATTGTGCAGTGATTGGATCAGTTCAATTATATAACGCTGTACCTCCATCTCCTGTCTGGAGTTTCCCCATCTGTCTGACACCAACGTTACCAGCAAGTAATATAGTAATAGAAGCCCTGTATCTGTAATTTAGTTAGTTTTTATGATTCGATATTGGTCACATCTTCCTTGCCAACTCTTTCAGAATGTCTGAGAGGCTTGTGAAATTCTGGAAAACCCTTCCCCATTTGGCTAATGGCGCAGATTGTGTGATCAAGCCCCACCCCCACAGTTCAGTGCCCCTATTCACGGCATTGTGAAGGGGTGAGGTGGGCGGTGCTTGCTGACATAGTTTATGCAAATAATGTCATCCTCTCCTGGGGGCTCGATAACAGCGGTCTTGTGCAGCCTATTAGTGCAGTGAGTGAAGTTCTAGAATTCTAGGTTGCTTGGCAACAGTTTGGCACCATTTGTCAAAGGCTATAATCACTTTGTGCCTCACTATACGGTACCTGGATAGGGACTCCAATGTGGCATTCATTCATTCATTCAGTTATAAGAGTGCTTCCATTTAGCCAGTATATTTATTATTTTCTCTCATTAAATATGGCCCTTTTTATACTTCAGTGTTCACCTTAATTTAATAAACTCCTTTTCTTATGTCAGTTGTTTTCTATAAACAAAGTAATATTGAATGAACAAGAGTCCTAGACTAAAGCATCAGTAGAAATAAAATGTAAATGATATGCAAATGAGCCGTGCATATAATCCTTCCCTGCAGTCTGTGTTCTCCTTTGTTAATGACAGGAAATTATGTCATGCTAAGTTAAAGCAGTAGTTTAGATCTGAGGCAGAGGGCTGCCTACTGTTACATGCTACTAAAATAAATGTAGCGTCCAATAGGCATGGCGCAGTGGTCTTTTGTAGTCCCAGCGTACTTTGTCTGATTATATTCGAAGTTTAGCGGCATGTACTAGGGATCATCCACATGCTAGAAAATAACTACAATGGTGCCTGATTATTGTGATGTCTTAGCAAACTAAAATGTTAATCACTGGCAACTTGTACACGTTAAAAGCCCTCAAAGACTATTCTGCCATTCAATCCTGTTTCTCATTAACCCTTTTTATAGATTTTAGTAATTATGTCCTCAGTTCTTGTTTTTACTTTGTTTTTGTTTTTTTATTGCATTTTATGTGTGTTATGTTTTTTTTTACAGTCATTGCTATTAATATACAACATTAGTTGATTACTTTGGCAACTGCACTGTAGTCACATGGGCCAGATTTACTAAGCTGCGGAAAAAGAAAAAGTGGAGATGTTGCCCATGGCAACCAATCACAATCTAGCTGCCATTTTCTAGTATGTAATAGGAAATTGGGAGCTAGAATCTGATTGGTTGCAATGGGCAGCATCTCCACTTTTCCATTCCTGCAGCTTAGTAAATCTAGCCGCAATGACCGTTAACTGAGAGGTTTTTGATTGCCCCCTCTTCTTAGCATTCAGGTTTATACCACAATCCCCCTGCCTCTGGCATTACTGAGCTTTGGAATAGATTTTATTTAACCCAGAAGACAGGTCCTCCTCCTGAACAGCCTTCAGAACTAACATTAAGTGCTTGTAGCTAAGAGATGGCTCCTTGCAGGAAAATCCGGACCAATATTCCACACAGCAAATTTTTTTAATTATATTTTTAAATGAATTATTGGAGAATATTCTGAAAAAAATAACAGCTTCATGATTTAAACCTGCTGCAGAATGGAATATTGTACTAAAGCTAGCCACACACTAGAGCGATTATTGGCCCAAACGCTCAATTTTCATGGATTGGGCCAAATATTGCTCTAGTGTATGGTGCAGATTTTTTGTTGTAAACGACGATAAAACATTCCAAAAACTCTAGGGTCCAATTATCGCATCTTTTGGAATTCCTGAATGATAATCGGACCCTAGCTGCGATTTTTGGAGGTACCTAGTGCTGTGCCCTATCTCCCTATATGTAAAATGACTGCTGGACAGACATTTAACACAGAAGGAGAGAGGGCAGAGCCCCACACACTGACAGAGGGAGAAAGGACACAGCGCAACAGTCTTGTCAGTGTGAGTTTTTTCCCATTGATTTTTTTTTTTTTCCCATTCATAATTTTTTTTTTTTGCAGCCAACCAATTAGCTGGCTTCATGGATCTCTTGTCAAGATTGACAGGAGACCCAGCCAATCAGAGAGAGACTGCAGCCAGCCAATAGGCTGGCTGTAGGCTCTCCAGCAGAGATTATCGCCCCCAGCCTCATCTAGCGTATGGTGCCGATATCGGGACAGTTCACCAGGGGAAAATCGTCCCGTTTATCGGCAGCCACACGCTGGGAGCGATAATCACTCTAGTGTATGGCCAGCTGTGTGCTGTCTGTTTCCATCGTACAGGGCGTTGATGAAATAGAATATTTGGTAAATTTAGTGTAACATTCATATCGTTTTAGATGAATCCCAATTCTAAAAAAAAACCAACATTACTGTGAAAATTGTTTTGCATGTTCAAAGCTTCAAAATGTAATTTCAGTTTTATTTACAAAAACCATTCCACACCGCTTGATATTTAAACCTATACGATGATATGCCGCTAACATCTATCAATCAACAACTTACTCAACAGTTGTTAAATTGCGACTAAAAATAATTACTACTTAAATTAACAAGATTTTTCAGTCATCTCTTAAGGGACTTTCATCCAGATCAGAGTTTATGTATAACCAAGAGTTGCTAGGCGCAGATTAATTTGTGAAATTAATCGTATTAATATAACAGCGTGCATATTAATATATGCGTATGAGCCATTGCCCTAATTTAGTGTTTAATTAGTAGCTTTTTTTCCTTTGAAAGTTGTGAAGTGTTCTATATTAGCAGAAACTGTTCTTTTGGAGTGTGTGTGTGTATACGTATGCTCATATACTGCTAATGTACAGTTATAGAACAGTGGTCACTTTTCATTTTTATTTTTAGACAATTTGTACTTTATTTAAATGCCTTTTATTTCCAGTGTCAGTTATGTTGCCTATTTAACAACTTAAATAAAAACATTGGATTGGACCTTTAGTTCTTCGTTTTTTTTCCTCGCAGTTCTGAATGTTTGAGTTTTAGTGTGATTTTGCATTTTACTTAAGTAAAATAACACTTCCAATAAAGGGACCTGGTTTTTGTTGGATGGTGGCGTTACTTAATATTACGATGTACAGTATTGGTGTGGTGGTGATCTGCATATGATATTATTGATATGATATTAATGGCATTTTGTTAGAAACTACTGTGAAGGAATGGGGGAATCTATTTCAGGCGACTTAAAGGTGGCCAAGTAAAGTAGCCAAACAATAAAGAAGGCAAGCCAGAGAGGGAGGAGTTAGTAGCAGAAGTAGTAATGCCGCTTGATAGATCATTGTTACAGACTGACCATGAAAATTGTGTTCGGTTTTGGAGGTCATATCTTCAGTAGGATATAAATACATCTGAGATCACACAAAGAAAGGCAACTAAAATGATGCATGGCCTGTGTCACAAAACATACAAAGAAAGACTAGAGGTACTAAACATATATAGCTTGGAGCAGAGAAGAGCAACTAAAATGGTGCATGGTCTGTGTCACAAAACATACAAAGAAAGACTAGAGGAACAAAACATGTATAGCTTGGAGCAGAGAAGAGCAACTAAAATGGTGCATGGTCTGTGTCACAAAACAACATACAAAAAAAGACTAGAAGAACTAATCATGTATTGCTTGGAGCAGAGAAGAGCAACTAAATTGATGCATGGTCTGTGTCACAAAACAAAGAAAGACTAGAAGAACTAAACATGTATAGCTTGGAGCAGAGAAGGGAGAGTGCAGATAAGATAGTACCTTTCAAATATATCAAGGGGTGAAACCAGGTACTGTACAGGAGGGTGGAATGTTTCAAAGGAAAAGTGTAAAACACCACGAGGGAATGTGTGTAAACTGGAGGGTGTTGGGTTTAGAGAAAAATATTCAGTAAAATGACTGTGCTGAAAGGGTAGCTGATAAGTGGATCAGTCTCCCATCTGTGGTGGTAGATGCTAACACTTTCTATGTTTTTGAGACTTCTGAACTGCCACATTTTACACTCGCTGGATTTGGAAAGTGACCCTGATATTGTGAATCTTCTTGCAGCCATTACTCACAGATCCGATCGTAAACGTATCAGAATTGAAAATTTAGTCCACTGATGATACTGTATTTATTCAATGCTAAAGTAACATATAAAATCAATTTGTTACTTGTTTACTGATGCCAGGCTGAATTCTTGTGACTTTACACTAAATAAAAATGAAATAATGTGGTGTACGAGATACATTGTTTTTGTGAAGGGGACAACATTGCAAAAAGGGAAAACATCTTAAGGTATTAAGTAATGTAAGATGTTACCCAGTAATTAAAATTAATATGTAGCCTTATATATTTTTTGAATTATTGTTATTATTCTATGTTTAAAAGGCATAACAAAGTGTCCAGCACTGTAGACAATATTTTGCATCATATGTGATACAATTGAATATATTTAATAGGTTTATCAAATGTAAGCACAAAAACTAAATATCTGGTGGGGGCCCTGATGATGGACCATATAGGGGTCTACCCATAACCTCTCAGGATATTTTGGGTGCTTATCACATATATTTAGGTCACAAGGACACATTTAAGAACTTGGGGCCTGATTCACAAGTACAGGATTTCAGTGCGTATATTTAAGAACAGTTAAACTGAGCATGCCCAGAACTCAAAACTACGCAGTGAAACCATGTAAGAATGATTCACATATCTTGTTATTTACATTTATTTCCAGTTTGTGCATAATTTCATTGTTTGTTGTAAATATTTTTTACACATAAGTTATTTATTTTTTTATTTATTTATCTTGTAGCATGTTTGCATTCTTTGTGTGACACCTTGAGATACACATTTTGTTTGGGTCATGTTTATGTAGATATCTATTCTTTTTATATTTATGTTATAACAGATTTCAAAACTGAATAGTTCTTTCTTAATCCTTCAATAAAAAAAAAAAATGGCTGATTTTTCAGTACTTTTGATCAAATCTTTTACGCCCACAGACTATGCGATAATCTGCACATGTTTTACATAAAAGGCCGTTCAGAGGGTGATTGACAGCAACATTTCAGGAGTCATGCCGTAACTGTTTCCATGTTCGGTTCCATAAAGTAAATTTGTTGAAAAATATGTTCTTTTAATCCATAATTATAGGATGACAATTGCAAGTACAGGTCTGCTGAATGTGTATCAGGTGAAATAAACAGGAAGGACGTTGTGTACATCTACATAGACACCCTACAGGGGTGTGGAAAGAAGATAAAAAATTGTTTGATATCTTGCACGATTATCTGAAATGCCCACACACTGCACTATTTTGCAAACGATAATCATTCAGTTATGGTAGGGCTGTGGTCACGGAAGTTATCTAAATTCCATTAGTGATAGGGGTGTGTTATGGGAGTGCACTAGACACCTATGCGCGGATTTTAAATCTGAATACGGGGCTGGATCCAGACTTAAGTAAGTGCTTGAAATTAGTTACTCCTGGGCTAAACCATGTTGATTGCAGGGGAGTCATATTTCATCTGTTGCAAACGGTATTAGAGTTGAGAGGTGATGTTTCCTATCCCAAGTCTAAATAACAGTGTGATAGTAAAGCTGGTCAGTATCTGTGTGCAGTGAGCAATTCAAAGATATATCTCTGCATGCAAAGAATACAATTAACTTGACTCCCCCTACAATCAACATGGTGTAGCCCAGGAGTAACTCATTTCAACCACTTACTTAAGTCTGGATCCAGCCCACGGTCCTTAACTCCAGCTCTGGACTGAGACGGACAGACTATTGACTTGTACATGTTTGTATGACTGTGTCTCGTTCTGCCTGTTACCCAAGCACGTAATCAGTATACTAATCTATTCCGGCCGGTCGGTTTTTAGAATGTGCAAGTCACAATTAAAAGCAGTGATTGGGCGGAAATTTTTTTAAAACGGAGGGGAATTTTAAAGCAAGGAGCGTAATTAAGTTTGTAAGTGAAGGGTTTTCACTTTTGATTGAAGTGACACATTTATGCTTTCCATGCTGAAAGATGTCATTTTGTGAGGAAATGATTCTACCCTCCGAGCGTAATGATACACATGTCACAGCACCAGCTTAAATTAGCCAGCGTCTAAATCACCCGTGATAAGTCACAAACATCTGGCATTAATGATCTTCCAGACATGCTTTTCTCTCCGTTTGTCAGCCCCCCCAAATCCTAATTGATGGATCGCTTTGATTGTGGTGATTAATCGAAAGTGGCTTTTATTTAAATACTATTAATGATCGCTGGTTGCTCATTATTAAAGTAAATTTTTTAGAAGGTCTGTTTTAATGGGACCCTCCATCAGACACACATACAATAAATATATTTTAATATATATATAGTTGGGGAAAAAGAAAGAAAAATAATAGGGATGTATATTTGCTCTAAATTATGTGTTGCATAGAATCCTACTTCCTTGCCAACCATAGTGTATAGAATAAATTGTATTTCCTACAAATCCATAGCCAAAGTCGATTGGTCTGAAAAAAAATAGAGGCAGCCATTTTGATTTGGGCCTCGGAGGTTAAGGTTAGGCTGCAGAGAGGGTTAGGGAATGGTTAAGGATAGCCTGCAGGAAGGGGATGGTTACTGTTAGGTTGCAGAAAGGGAATGGTTATGGGTAGGGGACGGTTAAGAATAGGCTGCAGAAAGGGAATGGTTAGGGTTAGGCTGCAGAGAAGGGGACCTTTAAGGTTAGGTTGCTTAGCGGGGATGGTTAAGGCTGCGGCTAAGGTTAGGGTGCACGAAGGGGATGGTTAGGGTTAGGCTGACAAAAAATGAAGATCCAACAAGTACTAAGACACCATACAAACTGTCGTCCTTTCAATTGTGGGATGTGATCTGTCCAAATGCAGATCATCGGAATGGTTAACCACACCCACTTATTGGTAGCTAATTTAAGATAGAAACAGACTTAAGAAAAATGCTTAAAAATAAGTGCTCTCGGTTTTGTTTTGTTTTAAACTTTGAAACCTCGTAGAATTCTA
This sequence comes from Limnodynastes dumerilii, assembly GCA_011038615.1. NCBI lineage: Eukaryota > Metazoa > Chordata > Amphibia > Anura > Limnodynastidae > Limnodynastes > Limnodynastes dumerilii. The sequence goes on from WWET01002473.1 coordinate 202,637, forward strand.
AGGCGTTAATATAAGGCACCAGTAGCAGAAATACACATATCAGTCTCTTATTTTAAAGTCCCGCTAGCACTTTTGAGGTTTCCTATATTCATGATCACTGCCTTTGGAAGATATCCTTGCTTGTGATCACAGCAGGGGTTTCTGGGAATCCATGGTTTCTCTCCGCGTTCCTCCTGCTGTGAGTCACCGTGACACAGGCCTTAAAGTTGCTGAGCTTTTATCTTCTTAAACAGTGTATTTTGGGTAAAGATGAACACTTTTAGACTTAAATTTGCTGCAGAGGTACCAAGTAAGGCCTTTTGATTTAAACATGGTCTCCAACTGGGCCCTGTACTTTGTGATCATGACCTGATTAAGTCCCATAATCTCCTGTCAAACGCCCTTGATTGTCACCTTTTATTATTGACTGATATTAAGGAAAATGAAAGTTCTAATAACATATTCTCCCTAAAATAATGCTTTGGTAGAAGAGCAGAGATGTGATGTGGAACGCAGGGAACAGAGATTAATCTTTCGTAATCATCTGAGAATGTTTATGTAAAACCGGCTTTTCCCTGTTACGTTAAAGGCAAGCTTCCACCAGAGTTTTATTACAAGCAGATTTTGTAGTGACAGAGAATGGTAAACACTGTAAAGAAGAGTGGAGATGTTGTCTAAAGGGTCCAGAAGCCTAAAAATCAACAAGAGAAAAATCTGGGGGATGCTTCATAATGTAATGTTGTCCTTTCATTTTAATAAACACATACATTTTCATTAAAACAAGTTATAGCGTAACATTCCATCAATAAATCAGCAAATAATGTGATATACATCATCCATTTTGATATGATAATATTGGGGTAGATCCAGAACTCCGCTTGCAATCCGTTTACTAGCGTAGCGTATTTACGTGTGCGTGCCTTCTATACACTCCCCTTGAATGTACGTATTTTGACCGCTTTCCGCTTTCCAAACCCTACCTAAACTTTTGCCCACATAACCGCTGTCGTCCGCACATGTACGGATGGGTAACACGTATTTACGCAGCTAAGCACGCCCATACTGTACAATTTAAATGAAAACCCCCGCCTACATAGCGTATTTTAGACGTAATTTATGTTACGTTACGTAGCGTATTATCTGTCATGCGCATGCCCAGTACTTACCAAAACGCGATTTTACGTGTCCGCCATGCGTAAATTTGCTCAGAAGCTTTGTTCTGGATCTGCCCCTCTCTCTCCCTCCCTCTTTCTTTCCTTCTTTCTTTCTGTCTTTCTGTCTCTCTGTCTTTCTCTGCCTTCTCTCTCTCTCTCTCTCTCAATAAATCAGGAAGGGACAGGGTTAAAATCTGGATTAGGAAGCTGACAGTAGCTGGTACTCAGGTCATCTGGTTTGTTTGACCTTTTCTTGTCTTCTGTACTTGAGATTTATAATTATCATTAGTAGGTAACACCCATTGGAATGATAGAAGACAGACCCTTTAGCCTTGACATATTCTGTATCTTATCAGATGGCCCTACTGTAACATCTAAGCTTGTGAAGACTCAGAAACCTTGTTTTTCTTCACCAGCAACAATAAGCTTCAGCACACAAAGAAATTCTTTAAAAATATGTTTATGGAGCAGGCTATAAAGAATACATAGTATACTGTACCTTCAAACTGAAACACGATTTGTTACTTAGCCTCAAAGTTGCTTTTGTTTCCATCAAATGTTTTGTTTCTTCTGGAGATAATATTCTTGTTAACAGAACTATTTGCAGATAAGAGGGGGCGGAGTCCTGTTATCTCTCAGCTGGTTTCCTTCCCAGTTTGAATTGATGCCCAAACCTGAATTCTGCAGAATGAAAAATGACTTAATGGCTTTCTGTAGGGACTAATAATAAGGTAAATTTACAAAGGATTGTTCCTGAGAGAATGTACATGTGATAACTGACAGGAGGTACAAAGCATAAGGGTCACAATGAACTTTCACAGAGAAAGGTGGCAGGAGTGTTAACAAATTTTATGAACACATTACTGCTTTGCTGGTAAGGCAAAGATAGGCTCTGCTGGTGAGAAAAATGGCCAGGATGAGTTTTGCTGGTGAGGATAATGGCCAGGATGAGTTTTGCTGGTGAGGAGGATGACTTGGATATGCTTTGCTGGTGAGGATATTCTCCAGGATAACCTCTGCTAGGATTGGCTGTTCTATTTAACATGACAGTGTTGGGGTGGGGCTTAAGGATGTGACTTATGCAAATTTCACCTGAAGCCCTGCCCCATGCCTAATCAAAACTCCCATTCATAGAGTTACTAAGGATGGGGCTATCTTTAGTGATGCTCGGGTCTTGAGGCCATGATTTACATTAAATCACAGCCTCAAGCACAGATCTGGGAGATTTTGTGTATGTAAAGGATTAAAAAGCAAAAACAACAAAAACCCTACTGATTTTGGATGTGATATGCCACAACGGCTTAGCAACAATTAGCAAGCTAATTACTTACCTCAGTCAGCAGGACACAGGTGCATACAGCTCCAGTGGTGTAAGAAGAAGACAGAGTGGAGAAGAGGACAGGATGGGCGAAAAAGAGTGGAGTGCCAGGGCGGAAGAGAAGAGGAGAAGACAGAGCAGAGGAAGACTGGACAGAGTGAAGAGATGGGACAAGAGAGAAGAGAAGAAGACAAAGCAGACGAGTAATGGACAGAATGAAAGGATGGGACGAGAGAAGAGAAGAAGACAGAGCAGAGGAATAATGGACAGAGTGAAGGGATGGGACAAGAGAGAAGAGAATAAGACAGAGCAGAGGAAGACTGGACAGAGTGAAGGGCTGGGACAAGAGAGAAGAGAAGAAGACAGAGCAGAGGAATAATGGACAGAGTGAAGGGCTGGGACAAGAGAGAAGAGAAAAAGAAAGAGCAGAGGAATAATGGACAGAGTGAAGGGATGGAGCAAGAGAGAAGAGAAGAAGACAGAGCAGACAGAGTGGAGGCACAATAGAGAAGAGTGGACAGAGTGCAGGGACAGGACGGGGCAGAGGAGAAGAAGATAGAGTGTAATGTCAGAAATTTTTATTATAAACGCTTCTTGATTTTTTTTTTTATTTGGTATTCTTAAGAGGTACCATGAAGAACAAACAGCTGGGGAGCACTGGCAACATAATAATTTTTCATTTTAAAACCCTAAGCAATGTAGCAGCGTGTGCGGTGGAAATGGCTGTTAAGCTAAGCAAGTGAACTGAAGCAGCAAGGGATGAGCAATGTCTATTTAAGTCCTAATAAAATATTAGACTTCTTGCAGGCGGCTTCACCAATAGTAGCAGCTATTCTTCCCAATGCGCTCCAAATAACAGGAGGAAATGGAAACCGATAAACAGACTTTAATAATAATAAAATCCACAATAATAGAAAAATTAACTAATAAATAGCGATCAGTTTTAGAAATAAATAACAATAAACAAGCTCCATACCAGTAAGAGATGTAAAATAGTCTGAGCAAACAGGAAGCCATGATAACTCGGGACAGTGGCTGGATGGATACCCTGAATCCTGTTGGTGAATTAAGGACTGGACTTAGAGCCTAGACAGGCTGCCGACTCTAAAACCCTGCTGACAGTTATTTTTTTTCTGTATCATTGTCGATGTTGTGATTGTCGCCATAACTGTTGATTTTCATGGCTTAGCATTTGCAGGGTAATGGGAAGTTTTCCATGGTAGTTACCAGTGACAACATACAGGTGCTTTAAAAGACTGGTGGGGGATAAATGAATGATTTTATTTATTTAAACTTATTTTCATTTAAATTTTTTATTTATAATTATTAGCAGCGACTATGATTAAACAGAGAATAGTGATAGTGCATAAATGAAAATTGATCGGTATTAGTTTCAGATTTAAATGATGAAAACCAGCTAGAATAATGAAATTATAATGTTATAAAGTATGGAAGCATATTGCATGCTATGCACACAGTGTCCTGCATTCCGCTAACCAAATAAAGCTCTTTCTCTAGCTATAGGAGTATGTTCTGCCAGGACACAGCTATCAACACCTGGTAAAATATCTATCCCCAGGGTAACGAATTGGGAGCTGCAGCGCTTGCTATTGAGGGGATAGGGTTATCTCTCGCTGATTATTAAACAATTATTCTGTAGAACTATATAGCAAAAAATCACCTCAAGTATATTTCAAGAATATTTTATAAACACAATTTAAAAACATCAAAATTTCAGCAAAAAATAAATAAGAAGGAGAATAAGCACGGTTACTTAAGGTAACCCTGTGGCACTCTTAAGTGATATTAGGTAGTGGCGGATTGTGGGAAGGACGGATGAGTTAGGTGCGTGTGTCAGGCAACCTAAAATGGCTGCTGTTCTCCATTTTTAATGTGCTTTTATGCAAATGTGTTATTAATACTGTGTAGAACCAGACATTCAAGGCCAAGACATGCCGATAAGGCAGCTGGGTGGGAGCAGAAGTTATGTGACGCTAACATGCTAGCTTATACTGCGCATATGTGGAATGTAGAAATTGGTTAGATAAGTAGTACTAATTAACTTGCTTAAACCATGATTATAACCTAATAAGGTAGGGAGTTCCGGCTCTGGTGTTGTCGGGATATAAAAGACTTGGCACAAATTCAGCTCGCTGGCTTCACCCTTGACTGATCTGACTTAATGCAGGGGTGATCTGGACTATGAACGTAACTGACCTGACTGAATGCAGGAGTGACTCGGGCTTTGAAGGTAACTGACCTGACTGAATGCAGGAGTGACCCGGGCTTTGTACGTAACTGACTTGACTAAGCGTAGGGGTGATCCGGGTGTTGTACATAACTGACCTGCCTTGAGTGCATGAATAACCCGGGGTTTGAACGTAACTGACTTGACTGAATGCAGAAGTGACCCAGGCTTTGTACGTAACTGACCTGAGTAAGCGCAGAAGTACTCACTGACCTTTTCCAGCTCGACAGCAATCAACATAGGGGCTCCTGGAAACCTGTTGATCATTAAGCAATAACTACCAGCTGAAGCAAAGTATTATTCATGTAGTTTGCTTAAATCTTTATTAAATACTATAGTTGATTAGGAATTGTCTTGTGTGGTGTCATTTAACTCTGGGTATTTACCGAACCTTAAGTTCCATCGGGAACAGTGCGGATCCGTTCACTATACTTATACCAAAGATGCACAACAAACCGTATTCCTCTTACAGATCTGCAACAATCCACAAAAAAAAATCCCTTTCACAGCCAGTGTTCATTTTATCCAGTTTTAAATAGAGCAGAACTATAAGACTGAATCTATTTTTACAAAAAAGTTAGTTTTTTTTTCACTGATCAGATGTTAAGGGGGTAACTGTCTTAGACTGCAAAAGGTTAATAGTTCTATTAAATGCGCTATATTAAAGCCTCAGATGGTGTCTGTTCCTTGGGATTTTATTGATAAAAGTTCAATGCCCTTTTAGAAATGGAATCCTCCTCTTCTCTTGCTGAGCTATGACAGGCCGTGTTGAAATGCAGGCTCTACCTTTTGTGTATTTTCTCAGGCATCAATCACAATCAGCCACTGGCTCTTGTGTATAAAGCCATTGTTGTCCTATTTTTAATGGTTCCTTCCTGTACACCAGACAGTTAAAATAGCACAGGCAGGGGTCAAAAAATATCTTAATAGGGTTGGTTCCCAGAGATATCGGTAACCCAGAGGAAGAACGGTCCTTCCTGAGCAGATAAACATAGCCTAGGTAAAGGGAGAATGCAATACGGTGAATGATGGGGGGGGGGGGGGGGGGGGGGGGGGGGGGTGGGGGGGGGGGGTTGTGTGTGTGGCTAGAACCTGGTGTTGAAAGACCTGGTAACAGTGCAGTACCTTATCACTGAAGGGGTGAACTTAAGCCAGAGTGTATTCATTATACTCAAACTTCCAGGCACTTAGCCATGAAGCAGTAGCGGTCATTAGTCTTTCCTGCCACAAAGGTTTACAAGATCTGTCACTATATTAATGTGGAGTCTGTGTGCAGTGTTGATGTTCCCTTCTATGTTAGACATTTAGGAGCTTAAATAATATAATTATGCAAACTTTTGTTTATCCTGTGTCTTAGTAGTTACAGTAGTCAAAAGAAGTTCATTTCTAATGTATTTCATGTCGATTATGCAGATTTAGTGATCACAAAGGATGTGACTGCCACTGCGTCCGTGTCTAAGCCGACAAACTAATTGCGGCTGTATCCGTGCAGACACCTTTCAAATAAAGAAGAGTTTTATTTTTGGGGATATTCCTATTTCAACATGGTACCTGTTTCCTGGTTAAGGTTAGGCTACTGGACGGGAGGGGTTAGGGTTAAGGTTAGGCTGCAGGAAGGGAACAGTGAAGTTTAGGCTGTGGGCTGGGGGTGGTTAGGGTTAGAGGGGATTGTTAAGGTTAGGCTGTTAAAAGGGGAAGGTTAGGGTTAGGTTATGGTTTGTGTTTGCTTGGTGGAATGGGATGGTTAGGGTGAGGAAAAAAGTACCTTTTGCCATTGGAATCTTCGAAGAGGCACCAGATGCGGGAATGTCGCTGTCTCGCCATCAACTGCTGGAAAATAACCGCGGTTGTCACTGTCGCAATACAGATCAGCGTGGACAAACTCCCTTGGGAACTACACCCGCCAGACAGGCTCTAGGAAACATATTAATAACTGCGCTCCCTGGCGTCATGATGTTCATGATGGAAATTAGACACGAGCCCTGGTACTGGGATCTGTGAAGGATCCTCTGTCACCCAGGCCCAGCCCCTTTGGAAGGTCAGTACTAATGCCACCCTTGTACTCTGCTATCACCTCCCAACAAGTTGTGCTCCTAGGTATGTGCCTCAAGGGCTTTTGCCAATGGGTTGGAGTAAATCGATAATGTTGTGCACACACCTATACTTGTCACCAGAGCCGTAACTAGAAATTTTAGCGCCAGGGGCAAAAAGGAAAAATGGCGCCCCCTAACTTGAATTCATAACCAGTTTAACGGTAAAAATAAACTTACCGCTACCCCACTTTGACTTTGCGGCCTGTGCGACCACCCTTATCACACACCCCTAGTTACGGCCCTGCTTGTCACTTATAATGGTCCTTGAATAATACGAGATGATCTAATGATCTATTGAACCGAAGATTAAAATCAAATAAATAAATTGCTTATTTTAAAAAAAAAGTATTATAAAATAGCATAACTTTGTAAAAGGCTACACCTAGATGACTGCTGGATAAACAGGCAAGAAGAAAGTACCTTACAGATACCTTGATTGAAACCTTTAGATGGCACCTTCTACTTATGGTCAGTAGACATGTTTAAAAGCCGTGCTGCCAAGAGATATTTGCTGATCATGGGCCTGACCCAGTCCTCTGCGCGTTTTCTGTACGCATGGAGGTCTGGCGGTCCGCATGGAAGAGGGGGGTGAACTCCCCTGTCACTCCCATCTCCCATGTGGAGTTCTGGGCACCTATGTCCAGAAGGCTACCTTAATGTCTCTGCACGGATCCGCATTGTCTGAATGCAGATCCATGCGTAACTGCTTACCACTGTCCACGGAGCTTCATTAACATGCCTATCCTCACCTTTTCCATACATTAGAAGATCTGTAGTGGCGTAACTAGGGGTGGGCCAAGGGTGCAAAGCTGAAGTAGGGCGCCAGTAAGGTCATGTTTAAGGTTAATATGGTTGCTAATTCAGGACACTAGCCAGGAGGGGGAACACTTTTCCATTGTCCCCTTCGGCAGTCTTGTGTCCAGTGTCCCCAGGGTGAGTCTCTGTGTCCCCCGCAGAGGACTGAGCAGCTGGGATTAAGCAGAGAGGGGGTTACATACAGACCTCTCCTCTCCACTGAGTCCGCTCCCTCCTCCCTCCCATAAACCTGATCGACGTGATGTCAGTACATCAAGGGGGGGGGGGGGGGGGGGGAGAGGAC
>WWET01002473.1:210541-230077 GCA_011038615.1 Limnodynastes dumerilii
GAGAAGGCAACAAAAGTTTGCTTCCAGGTACCCTGCAGGAACTTATGCCACTGGGGGCAACATTTCTCCTTTTTGCCCTTGGCACTAAAATTACTAACTCCGGATCTGTCTGATGTAAAGTCTTAAATCGGCGTCAGGCCCCATATTTGGTGATTTTTGGGTACAGCAACATCTTAGAGCAGACTAAGGGCCGTATTCAGAGAACCGTTTTCACGGCCAGTTCTGTGCGTATTTTTAGGTACTGCGCATGCGTAGTAACTTTATTCACGTAGTTCACGTAGATTATACATGCGGAAGTGCCTCGCGGACGGACTTGTGAATCGCACGTGGGTACATACGTCTTGATCTCCGACTTAAAAATAATCACGTGAGAAATTAAATAAAAATGGGCGGGGGAAGCATTTTAATGAAGGAAAGTGGGCGTGACTATCATGATACGCACTTACGGAGGATATATATACGCACGGGAATGCACACTAAAGATAAAGGTGGTTTATGGAGGTGTAAGTCTACGAGAGCACGGATTATCGAGGGGAGTGACTGGGGATTTGGTGGGTGTTACTTGCTACGATCGTGCGTTTATTTGCGATTACGTTTTCAAACGGATCTCTGAATACGGCCCTAAGACATTCAAGCGGACATTGTTCCTGGTCCAATTTAACCCTTCCCCCAGTAGACGCTCACACATACACTGGTAGTCTGCCTATTTGATTACATGCTTTAGAATATATTGACATATCTGCCATAATTAGAGATGATGTTTTGGCCCTGTAATTATGGCTCTCAACATGCATGAAGTATGTTGGTCTTGTATATGCACATGTAGTGTACACATGCACACGTAGTAATGCATAGCATCTGTAGCATAGCACCCTCGCGTCTGGACGGGAATTGACAGCAGAGAAAAAATGTTTTCTTTTTTTATTTCTTAGGTGTCTAAATTGAAATGGGCAGATTCAATTACAGGCGCCTAAATTAGTTTAAAATATTTCATTTCCTGTTTTGCAGACCAAACACAGACTGGGGTATGAAACTTAATATTCTCCCAACATATCCAGTCAGTTAAATTACCATCTTCTCTTGTTACCCTTCTCGTACTCTGCAGGATTTCAGAACCTGTGGCTGTTACACGAACGTGATTCTCTTTGTTTTTTTTTTGTTTTTTTGTTTTTTTTGTTTCTTTGTTTTATTTCTTCTACTTACTTTGTTCTAAAAGTTTGTTCTATATTGTAGCCCATTTGTAACATCTCTCAATATTGTCCAGATTTTTGACTCAATCCTGAACTATTTTACCTCCCAGAAAACTTATTCCACATGTTTACTTTAAGCCAGAGCTTTTGTTACGCAATTGGGACCAAGATTCACCCGTATTCTACTACAGTTGTAATTATTTGGCCTTTAGGTATGTTACTATTGGGTCTTTTTGTTACTCAGATTGGCACAAGCTGTTTTTTGTTTTTTTGTTTTTCTAAACTGAAACTCTTATATAAACTCAGTTTATGCTCTTTTAGACTATGGAGATCTCTATACATGAACTTAGAGCTGAACATCTTGAATTTTGTAGAGCTTGTAACTTATATGATTGAATGCACTGTGATGTTTGGATAATTTATATCTTGTAGTTAACGGTGAAGGTTAGGCTTTGGTTGTGGAAGTAGGCAATAATAAGAAATCTTACTTTTGTTAGCCACACACACTTGCCTTGCTGGTAAATTGTTAGTGACATCTCTAAAGCTGCAGGGACCTTATCGGAAAATATAAAAAAAACAATGATAGGTGTATTTTTTTCATGCTAATCCTAACCATCTCCTTCCTGCAGCCTAACAGTAACCCTCCCAGAACCCTAACCATCCTCTTTCTGCAGCCTATTTTTAACTATCCCCTTTCTGCAGCTTAACTTTAACCCTCCCCAAACCCTAACCATTCCCTTGCCACAGTCTAACCTTAACCCTCCTCGAACCTTAACCATCCTCGTTCTGCAGCCTAACCTTAACCTTCCTTGCTCCACAGCCTAACCCTAAAGATCCCTGTCCCGCAGCCTAACCTTAACCCACCCCTCTCCATAGCCTAACCCTACAGATGCCTGTCCTGAAGCCTAACTTTAACCCACCCCTCTCCATAGCCTAACCCTAACCATCCCTGTCCCACAAGAAACGGATACCTTGTCGAAATAAGAACAATGGGCCGAATTTAGAGAACCGTTTTCGCAGCGAGTTCCGTGCATATTTTTAGGTATGTTTCAACTGCGTAGTAACTTTATTTACGTAGTTCACTTAAACTAAACGTGCGGAACGGACTTGTGAATCGGACGTGGTTAAATATGCACGGATCTTCCACGTAAAAATACGCACGTGAGAATTTAAATAAAAATGGGGGAGGCATTTTAATGAAAGGGTGTGGGCGCGGTAAGTTAGATACGCACGTACAGTACTACTGGACACACAGAAAGATAAGTCAAGTCCAGGCACTCGTAAGTGACATAAAACCTGTCTGTCTGAGGGAAGTGTCAGGGGGGTGGCCTTGAAAGTGGACCATCGCAGCGGAAACTACATCCCTACACATTGCTTACCCCGGAAACACGGTTAAAATAAATAAAAGCTTTAAACAGCCAGCTCATTGCCTGTGACATTACCATAGGAACGTTTTATTTATTTGTTAACGCTATTGCGTCTCTGCAGTCTCATTAACTATAAGCCTCATTAAACTAGTAGGACATTTTAACAATAGACTTACTGACGCGTTGTGATAGATGCCTGTACGCCCTCCCACAATTACACTTGCCGCCACCCTGAATGTTGCACATGAACTCCTTACTTTCCTGTGTCTGGCAGTGGAGGAATGAGCATTAGCTTCCTCCGGGAGAAAACAGCCCAGTGGAAAATGATAGGACACGGAATGTCTGAGCAATACAGAAAATAAGACTCATTCATAATTACCCAGGTTGAAAGGTTTCCTGAAATCTGACCCTGGATTAAAGAGCGGGACCTGAAAGTGGAGAATGTTACCCATATTCACATGTCAGAGAGAGAGAAATAATCAGAGTATTTCTGCACAAACCATGTATTCAATAAATAACTATACCGGACAATAGAAAAACGGCAGTTGAATTATGCAACTAGTTATTTACCACGGAGGCCCGGATTCACAGTAATACAAGAAGACTTATGCAAGCCAATTGCGTAAGTCCCTTTGCTTGTAACATCAGCGCATCCGTCCTCAGGGAGATCTGTCTGATGGGGCGGAGTTTGCCTTACACGCAGTTAAACTCTGCACCGGGGTTTGTCATGCTAGTAAGGTTGGGGTTATGGACCGAATAGTGGGCTGGATCCAGACCTTGTTAAGTGCATGAACTTAGTTACTCCTGGGCTAAACCATGTTGATTTCAGGGTAGTCATATTTCAGCTGTTGCAAATAGTATTAGAGTTGAGAGGTGATGTTTCCTATCCCAAGTCTAAATAACAGTGGGATAGTAAAGCTGGTCAGTATCTGTGTGCAGTAAGCAATTTAAAGAAATATCCCTGCATGGCATGCATCAGATTATGTAATGCTTTACAATTTTGACCTTTATTTACATTTAGTAATTATTCAGGATTCATTGCTTAAAGGTGTGTTCCATGCCCAATACCAGTCCAGGCCTTCTTTCTGTACATTCGTAAAGCAAGATAATGATTTTTTTAAGCAGGTCACTCACCAGAGCAATGCAAAAAAGTTTTCTATTTTTTTGTACAACTTAAACATGTGAGCAAACATATCTTTAATAATACCACGTTCAGATTACCAGCCCTGCAAATCCCCAGGGGGTTTGCAGGGACACGCCGGGCTGCCTGTTCACACTGACCCGGGATTTCCCTGGTCACCGCTGTGCAGTGGAGCCGCGGGACCCGGCTTTCTCCGCAAACCCCTTCTTTTTAGCCGGGTCTAAGACCCGGCTAGAGAGAGCTGGGGTTCGCGTTCAGATTGCTTGGTAAATTTACTAAAATAAAACATAAAAAAAGGAACATCGGCACGGTATCAACTCTACAAGCAAACACGTTACAGAATAAGTAATAAGTGAACTAAAGAGTCTTAAAATCTTCATGAGGTACAAAAAAGGCACTGTGGGTCACACCGGTCATTATTCCTGGATGTTACATAACAGAGATTTTCTGGGAAAGACACACATATTTCCTACAGGCCCATATTGTTTGAGTTATATTAGGTGTTCAATAAAACATTTTAAATATTTGTTTAATAGATTTACAGAGATAACTTTACATTGCATTTTGTAATATTAATTGGCTTCATTTCCATTTAAGGCCTTTGGGCCTGATCCAGAGGTACGATGTAGCGCTGAGCGTACTAACACTCAGCGTTACATAGCTGACTCCCCCTGACACTCCCCCTGCCCACAGCGTACTTACCCTCGCTTACGCCGGCTGAAGGCTACCCTAACTTCAGCCGGCGTAAGGAAGGGGCCATACGCTCGCACAGGAGCGTATGGCCGCTTAGCCCGCCCTCCTACCCTCATTTACCTACCTTCCCCCCGCCCACCTGCACTAACCTGAACGTAGGGACGCTGGAGGACGTCCCCTCCAGCGTCCCTACAGCGCTGCTACGGATGCCCGATCCACGATCGGGCGTTGCCGTAGCAATGCCGGGCAACATCTGCCCGGCGCATGCGCAGATCGGCTGCAAAGCGAACGACGCCGGGCGTTACTCAGGATCAGGCCCTGTAACTCTGCACATCAGAGGAGAGTGACGGGAATTCACGCCCCTCTTCCGTGCGTAATTACAGACCTCCGCGTGTATGGAAAGTGTGTGGCGATCTGAATCCGGTCCTGAGTTCTTACGAGTCTTGTTTGTTTTTGAGGATCGGGCTTTTCTCTGGAATGATATCATACCAAACAGTGTTTTTTTTCTATAAAAAGGTGCTGATAGTCCCCTAAATTTATGAATTGTTAAAACTGCTTTAGAGTCCTATTATAGGCGATAATTTACTAGGCCTTTTTATCCTCATTGTAAGCCTCTATATGACATAAAGGGGCTGATTCAGAGTTGCACTTCACCTTTTTTTTTTTTTTTTTGGTGCAAGTGTAGCCCTGAGCGATACCATGTTGAATTGCTAGGGGAGGCAATTTTAAATTGTGATTCTAGAATTAGAATTAAGAGGAGAAGTTTTTTAGCTCAACTCTATTTTATAGAATAAACATTAAGCTATGCAGCATTTGGGTTCTATGTGTAAAAGTAAAGTATTTTCCCTGCATGCAAAAGATTTTAATTTAATTAATACCCCTTATTTTGAAAAATGGTTTAGCCGAGCTGTGCACCTGCACCTTTTTTTACCCTTACTTTCAAACTCTGAATCAGCCCCAAAACCTATTATGATGGGTATATATCATCCTATTATAGAGGATAATTTTATGAAAAAATAAAGATCTTGTGTACAATTACTAATTAAACACCCCACATTAAAGCGCTTTATTTTACATTAATTATACTGATATCCCTTAATAAACCTATATATCTCACCTATTATGGGATTCTATATAATATAGGGTTATATACGCACCGCGAATAAACGTACGGCACACGTAGTTCTGGATCTACCCCCTTGTGTGCAATTACTAATTAAACACCCCACAGTAAAGCTCTTTATTTTACATTAATTATACTGATATCCCATAATAAACCTATATATCTCACCTATTATGGGATTCTATATAATATAGGGTTATAGTATGGGGCGAGGGGGGTCTGACTACAAAAAAGGGAGAAATAAAGAGCTTTATTACTGAGCTTAATGAATGTGTGATCCATTTTGTATACCTTGCCCTTGTGTGAAATAGAAAAAAGAAAAAAAAAATAGCTGCCCCCATACCCTGAATTCCAAACCAATTTAACTTTAAATATTACTTAATACCCCCCTTCTTAAGCTTTGTGCCCTGGGCAGCCGTGCTTATTGCATACCCCTAGTTACCACCCTGGGCCAATTGCGTTCTGGTCATGGACACTCTGGCGCAGGGCCGCCATCAGGGGGGACAGCTGGGACTACTGTCCCGGCCCCGGACCTGAAAGGGGCCCGCCGATACTTACCTAGCTCTGTAGCAGCAGGTTTTGGCTGTATCCTACCCCCGAGACTTGCTGTTCAGAGCTATTTAGTAGCCGGCCAATGCGCAGAAAAATTCTGCCCTGCGCACCGGCCCGCTGCTAAAGCGTGTCTTCCGGCCTCCGCCCCTATTGATGTCACATAGGGGCGGGGCCCCACGGCTGGCTCTGTTGGCAATAGTTTGTCCTTGAAAGATCTCCAGCTGTCTTGCATTAGAAATGCATTCCTTGCCCCAAAGAGTTAACTGTATTGTCTTGGAAGGACAAAGCAAATGTATATAAAGTTCGGTACAGACGGATGCTATGTCACGTCTTTCGCTATACGTCTAGTATCACTAACAATGAACAAAAGAAAAAAAAAATCTCCCATTATTTGTCACTTCAGATTGTTTTCTCTGTAACCTTGGCCTTGGGAGTCTGCCGCAGACATCGGTGTCACAGGAACCAGAAGAATAGATCAGGGTTATTTCTCACTATACGCAGATTACTTGTTCTTCATCTCAGCAGCTCAGTGACACCTATTGCTTTGTCTTCACTCGCCTTCTGCATTGGAAATATGGATCGGGACCTAGCACATGTTTCCTTCCCGCCGTCATCCCACCGCTAACCTGGATTGAGAGAGAGAAAAAGAGAGAGTTTTATTATTCTGCTTTCCCTCATTCTTCCAGACAACTTGATCGATCAGTCCTGGGTCTAGAATTACTAAACTGTGGAAAAAGAAAAGTGGAGATGTTAGCATCCATAGCATCCAATCAGATTCTAGCTCTCACCTTCCTATAGCATACTAGAGAATGTCAGCTAGAATCTCATTGGTTGCTATGGGCAACATCTCCATTTTTCTTTCTCCGCAGTTTAGTAAATCTAAACTAGCCTCTAGTCTTCAGAAGAATGTGCTTTTCTGTGATAGAGAGGTCTCACAAACCTTTCTGCAGTATAAAGAGCCCCCATGGCTCTCGGGTTATTCTGAATGGTTGATTGGAAAGTCCTGTAAACTGTTTAATCATTAGAAGGGTAATAGTCTATTTTTACTAGAAGTAAGTTGTCTTTTCCATGCAATCTCTCTATATGTTATGAGCAACTCCGTAGAAAAGCAGTTGGAAGAGTTAGTTCCACCGTGAGTTGACTTAAGGACATGTTTAAAGGTGGTTATAAGATGTGTCTGAAGAATGTACTGTATGCACTAAAACAATGGAATCCATAATATATTTGACGTGTTTTTGTCATGCTGTATTTATTGTGCATAGCTCAGTGGTTCCCAAACTTTCTCAGTTCGAGGCACCCTTAGGGTCTCCATATATTTTTTCAAGGCACCCCTAAGACAAAAATACAATAGAATACAATAGGAAATAGAAACATTCCGAGGCACCCCGGTGAGAGCGTTGCGGCACCCCAGGGAGCCGCGGCGCACAGTTTGGGAACCATTGGCATAGCTCTTGTTTACACAGTGCTACCCCCGCATTGCCAAGAGCCAGAAATGCATAATCATGTGGCCCTTGTTGCTACCTGTGGCTCCCATGTTGTTTGCTGCATGTGTAAGATGTCTTCTGATGCAGTATTACATATGAACGTTGCTTTCAGTTTATTAAATGTGTTGTTTGTACTTGTTACAAAGTGTAAAGGTAATGCAGTTATAGGAATGAATTATGTGGCCCCTGAAGAATTTTGTGTTGCCCATCACTGGTGTAACTATAGAACTAATATTACTACTGCTTCTTTTCAGTCTTTACTCTCTCTCCCNCTCTCTCCTTTTTCCCTCTCTCTCTCTCTCTCGGAGGAGGAGGAGGTCTTTCCTCTTTTTCCCTCTCTCTCTCTTTTGGAGGTGTTATTCTCTCTCTCTCTCTCTCTCTCTTGGAGGAGGAGGTCTTTCCTCTTTTTCCCTCTCTCTCTCTTTTGGAGGAGGTCTTTCCTCTCTTTCTCCTTTGGGATGGATCCCGACTTAAGATGCAGCTGTGCTCGGAGCAATTGGAATCCAGACTTCCATGCTATGCTATATAGCTGACCCATGGCAAAGCATGATGAGACTTCACAACACCTGGAATGCTGCAGGTGGCTTATGCCTGGTCTTGTATTGAGTCTTATTGGATGATAACCATGTAATAGAGGATACAATAGTAGCTTATTTACACTATCTACGTACCATTTCTGTAGTAGCTTAATTCTTAAAACAACGTACGTAAGACGAAAACTACGTAACTGTGAATCCGGACCTATATTCTTAATTATGCACATTGTAAAATAGCATTGATACATAGACATAGCACCTATGTCTGTGTGTAGAGTCTTCTGCATTACATAGACTTGGTGAGACTTAAAGTGTTAGTCATGTGAGACAAGTTTTTTGAAGTTGAGGTGTTGCCAATAACAACCAATCAGACTCCATCAATCATTTACTAGAATGGACTAGATAAATGATAGCTACAATATGATTGGACAGAAATCTATGGCTAGATCACACCCATCCCTTACCAATCAGACTTTAGTAAACTATATAATACATGCTTAAACCTGTAAAAATTGGATCTAATAATGTCCCTTTGCTGTTAAGTTCGGCTTCCTTTACTTTCTTACGATCTGCGTCAAGAAATGAATAGTTGCATTTTAATATTGTAATAAAATAGTAATTAAGCACTGGCATCTCTCCATACAGTGGTTTTTTTTTATTCTGTCCAGCGTTATTGACAGATTGAAGATGGTTGTGAGCTAAGGAGAGCTTAAATCATATGTAAATAATTGCAGATCAATATACAAAGAGAGTGAATGAAATGGCTTTATTCTATATAGACGCATGTTCGGTGCATTGCTTAGAAGATATTTAATTATGTGTCAGCCAGGCACTGGGTGATCTTGGCTCCCCTTGTATTGTGCTGTTATGAATAGCAGATTTTAATAACCTTGAACAAATACTTGAAGCATGGTTTCGTTCAGGTCTGATCTTGAACTTCACATTAATAACTAGCCTCTTGTCTATTCCTTTTATTGCATGGTAGAAAACAAAGTGACAGAAATGTTTGTTTTACGTGTCATATAATATCTCCTTTCATATTGAATCGCGTCCATATTTTTATAGTTGTCTTTACCTTTCCAGGATGTAAATTTCACTCTGGTGCTTTGGAGTAAGTTACTCCTCTGGGACCCATCCATTTGCTGTAGTCATGGAGGGCTCAGTAATTACAATATTAACGATTTGCATTATGCAGAATGTAAAGATGGGGCTATCCTAATTGCACATTCTGTGACTCAGTAGATGAATTCTTCACTGATCTAACAGGTTTTATATTAGTCTGTTAATGGCAAACAAGGTGAGCTGAAGGTTGAGACTAAGTATACATAATATACATTAGAGAAAAGCTGGATAGTATACAAGGGTGGGTTGGCAAGTTTTAGCCTTGGGGGAGACTCTACTCAGCCGAAATGCAGGTATTTAGTCGCCGGGCCTGATAAATATTGGTGGCCAGTTCGCCATGGCTCTAGAAATTGGAACCCGGCGACTGGATTGATGAGGAGCAACCGCTGGTTTGTATATGTATTGACCAGGGAGGAGACCTTGTGGCCTCTTTCTTCACTACTTGCCTGTTGGGATAGAAGCTCCCAGTAGCACTATCCTGACTGTCCCTGCAGTTTCATCAGATGAGGGTTTAGTTGCCGATTGGTGAGGATCCAGGTTTGTATTGGAAAGGGAGCCATGCACACATGCAAAACGTGGTCATTTTTTGTTATCTTTGTCATTGGAAAATGACCAGTTTGTGTGGGTCTGGATTCAGTTCTATAATAGTAATAGTGTTATCCCCCAACCTTTCTGATTGGCCGAGCAGTGGTTAGAATATTTGCACAGACTGAACCATCGGATTGCTGGATTGTGTTTGTAGATCACTTTGTCAGCCTTCTAGCAAGTCGGTACATGCCAGGCACTACACGATTGTGCTGATCAGTCAGTGATAGATTCAGTGGCCTGTTTATCATATAGTGTGTGTGACCAGCTTTAGGGGAAGCAGGCATGTGAGTGCAGTAGTAAAGGGAAAGCACATGGAATAAGAGCCATGTTTGTGAGAGTTGCATCTAAAGGGACGTGGTTCGCCGGTTAGAAAGGCTTCTTTCTGATGAACCACATCCAGACTGCAGAGCGGCGATGGGGATGTCATCGTGAGATGTCCGCATGAGGAATGCAGGGTCATGCATTTAAACTGGAGGGTGGAAGATTCAGAGGAAATGTGCGGAAAAATGACTTTACTGAAAGGGTGATAGATAAGTGGAATATTCTCACATCTGAGGTAGTAGAGGTAACACAGTAGAACAGTGTAAACATGCTTGGGATAAATATAAGGATATCCTAAGTCTCAAACTAAATTGAGGGTAAATACAGTCTAGGGTCAGTATAGTTTTAAATAAACTGGGCGGACTGGATGGGTCATATGGCTCTTATCTGCCGTCACTTTCTATGTTTCTATGGTCACAGCGGACGGACAATTTCCAGTACATGGCAATGATGCCAGGTAAGTTAAGTATCCACTTACCCAAATCTTCCCCTTCTAGCGGCCTAACCTTAACCCTCCCTGTCCCGCTGCCTAACCCTAAGCTTCCCCTTATATCTGCCTAACCTTAACTCTCCATGTCCCCCTGCCTAATCCTAACCTTCCCCTTCCATCTGCCTAACCTTAACCCTCCATGTTCCGCTGCCTAACCCTTTGCTATTGGGAATGGGCAACTGTTGAAATAGGTCCATTCCGCAATAATACATTTTCTGAACCAAAGCTATTTCAGACACTGATAGACACAATACAGCTATAAGCTGTATCATTGTTGGAAATCAGCCTTTATAACCGGTAACTGCATCCCATTTAAAGGGTGGCTGAAATCCTTGAAGGGTGGGACTTTGGCACAAAAGCACCATCAGTATGAACAACACACTTGAAGGCTTGGACAGTGAAGGCAAATCAGTCTGAGGGGACATGGGAGGTCATGCATTGGAGAGACCTAGAGTCATTGGTGTAAGTCTCCTGTCTGGGAACGTCTGCACATGCGTGCGCCAGGTGTTCCCTGTGCGTAAGTACTAACATACGTAACAAAGTTAAATATGTAAGTACTTACGCTGAAGGGGCAGACCCTTCAGTTACGATGGCTGTATCCCTGCTATATAGGCGGGTATAGCCAAGCAAATGAGGGGTCAGGGGCAAGGAAAGCCCCGTTATGACTAGTGTCCAGGTTTCCTACCGACAGCGGAGAGAGCCGGGGGCGTGTGTTACGGACGGACGCACGCTCGCAAAGTGTACAGCAGTCAGAATCTTCCCCTTTATTTTGACTAAATATTGTAGCGCAAAACTCCGTTTTCATCATTCAGACACAATAATCTGTGATTCTCCTTCTTCTGTACCCTGTTTGCTACAGATGCCTCCAGCTCTTCTATGCTTTAACCATAACAGACAGTGTAAAGAAGGGGGTGGCAGATTGTAACGCAGGTGTATGTGAAGCCTGTTATTCACTTAATACCCGGAACCGCGTGCCTGTCTCCATCTTCTTTTAAATAGCCTAAAAAGAATTTCCATGCTGTAGGAATTGCATTTCTCTGCATAATGTGATTGAGGGTGATACAATAGTTGCAAAAAATACCTTTAATTTTTTTTTTTTTTTTATCTTCATCATGTGAATAAAACCGCCCTGTATCTGATCATTCGAGGCCAGTGAATGCACTGATTTTGCCTGGCAGTCACCCCCTGCCGTGAGGGGACGCAACATAAGGATTAGGAAATGTGCTCCTTATTATTACAGAAGCAGCGCTGTGCCTTTATTAAGAGCATTGATGGAGGGAAGAGAAAAAGAAGGTAGTCGCCAATGATTAGACAGTGTCAAGGTTCCATTGTAAGTTAAGACCAACAAAGGCTGCATGGTGGACTTCAACAAAATGGTAGCTGCGGACTAAATTGACTTGACACCGGTATCTTTTCTGCTAGGTTAACGTCACAACCATGAAAGCCAGAGCTTTGGTGTACAAGTGACAGAAATAATTACAGGCAAACATTCAATTCAACATATCTGTTTAAGGGACTCTCAAGGAAATAAAAAATACTAATGGAAAATATCACACTGGGAAAAATTATTTTAGCCCTGGAATCAATCACCTCATATATTCTTTAAACCTGCTGAAGGACGGACCAAATAAAAGTGCTATGCTATTTTGATGATGATCTTTTCGTGTATTGTATTTGAAATTGACAGACATAAATTTTATGTTATATTATCATCATAATCGTATTATTATTATTACTATTATTATTATTATTATTATTATTATTATTATAGACCTTTATATTTCTTTTAACTTTGGCATTTTCACTATAAAAAAGATATATTACTATTTATCAAAGGGCAGAGGCTGAAATAGAGACTTTCACCTCCTAGAACCGTGATCACACTACGAATGCATGAACAAGAGTTTGTCTGCAGTGTTGAAACAGACTAAAGGGCTGCAATATATTTTCTACAGTCTCCTAGATTCTCTGTAACCCCTTTCACATCAACACCAAATTGTAGCAAAAACCCGGGTATTTGGTGGAGATGTGAAGCGTCCCTTTTTCAGCTACCCGTGTCTAATGACCCGTGATTCAGAAAGAAAGGTTTTTTCCAGGGTTTAACACGGGACTGGTGGCAATGTGAAAGGTCACAAAGACACCTGATTGGACAGATTTCTTTACTATTACTATGGCAATAGTAAGCAAATTGGTAGCTGGGAGCCACGCGCAGGGAAAGGAGATAGACTGCATTTTTTTTAGTACTTATAGGTCTCCTTTCTGGTCCGTCTTCCTGCAGTTCCACTATACACCACTTTGAATTTAGAACATGTATGTTCCCTTTCTGGTCCACCTGCAGGAGATAACTTAGGGATGATCTCAGCAAGGCAGAAGCAATCAATTTGAGAGCCAGTTTAGAATGGTGAGACCTACCTATCTGTCACAACTAGACTGTGGACCAAGCCAAGTTGTTTTAGGGAAGGGCACTATTGTGCACCTTGGATTTATTTGACTGTTGACCTCTCTCTGCCATGTTTTAGTCTTGTATTCTTCTAGCATACCCTTTATTATAAATGTAGTTTTTGTGTATCTTTTCTGTGATATTTAGAGACCTTTGTACTCTTCTACAATTTGGTAACTGTCTACATCTCGATCAATAGAACAACAAAGACAGCAGGAAAGCGCAGTAGATGTTACACATTTTCTTGACCCTGTTCCTCTCTCCATAATGTGTGTGTACCCAGACAGACTGAGACGGCTCCCGTCTGCCTTTATCACCTGCACCTTACATACTAACCAGCAGCGCCATGCTTGTCTGTGTGGTTGTAATAACGGTCTGCTCAGCGGGAATGTGTCAGGATGGGAGATTTCTCTACTCATTGTTTTATAATGCCGCCGTGTTCTGCTTCCAGGAGAGGTCTTGAATAGAAATGGCTTTTTAGAAAAGGTGATAATGAATTTTACAGCCTGCAATAAATGTTTACTGCATCCCTTTCAATAGATAGCTAGCAGAAGGCAAGCTGCTCTTTTAGTTGCAGCTTTTATCCATTTGAAACCAATAATCTTGCGTGATAAGGTGGGCTGGCTGTTGTACTGTATTAGAAAAAGGTGTCTTAATATGTTTTTGAAAGGGTAATTATTGGTTAAACACCTGCTCCTTCTCCACAGAAGAACATTTAGTAATTTTCACAGATAAATAAAATTGTCCTTTTCTCCATACTGCCCCTGGCTTTCCCTCTCCTCTGGCTTTATGTTTCCCCTGGCTTTTCCTTTCCCCTGGCTTTCCCTTTTCCCTCGCTTTTTCTTTTCCCCTCGTTTTACCTTTTTCCCTTGTTTTACCTTTTTCCCTTGTTTTACCTTTTTCCCTTGTTTTACCTTCTTTTTCCCTTGTTTTACCTTTTTCCCTTGTTTTACCTTTTTCCCTCGTTTTCCCTTTTTTTCCCTTTTTCCCCTCGTTTTCCCTTTTTCCCCTCGTTTTCCCTTTTTCCCCTTGTTTTCCCTTTTTCCCCTCGTTTTCCCTTTTTCCCCTCGTTTTCCCTTTTCCCCCTCGTTTTCCCTTTTCCCCCTCGTTTTCCCCTTTTCCCCTCGTTTTCCCCTTTTCCCTCGTTTTCCCCTTTTCCCTCGTTTTCCCTTGTTTTACCGTTTTACCTTTTTCCCTTGTTTTACCTTTTTCCCTTGTTTTACCTTTTTCCCTTGTTTTTTACCTTTTTCCCTGGTTTTACCTTTTTCCCTGGCTTTACCTTTTTCCCTGGCTTTCCCTTTCTCCCCTTGCTTTCCCTTTCTCCCCTTGCTTTCCCTTTCTCCCCTTGCTTTCCCTTTCTACCCCTGGCTTCCCCCCCTGGCTTTCCCTTTTCCCTGGCTTACCGTTTCTGTGACTTTCTCATTTAGATTAATTAATTCCAAGGTTGTTCACAGTGACTGTAGGTAGATGCACTCCATTATCTGTGCTCCACATGATACTGTCTTCCATACCCCTACACAATCTAAATTCTACACCCTCACTTTTAAAGTTCTTATCCAATCAGCTCCCTTTTACATCTCTAACCTCCTACTGCTCAACTTTCTGTTCATTTTGCTCTAACAAGAATCACCACCTCTTCCTAATTAATTACCATGTTTCACTCCCACCACCAGGACTCCTCTCATGCTGCTTTCCAACACACATACTTACTTTCTCTATCTTATACTACATCACTCTCCAAAGCTTTAAACCAGTTCTCAAAACTCAGGTCTTCATCAAACCTTACCAGTTCTCCTATTGATCCCCCTGATTGCTTATTTACCCCAGTGTCATTCTTGGTTGACTGCCCTAAAACCATGTCATCCTTTCCATGGGTGTTCCTTCCCTTACCTATTCCTCTATCTCCTCCAAGCCATGGCACTGAACTAGTCTACTGCACTCCACTTGGGTACAAGTTCAATGTGCTCTGGTTTGCTAGTTTTAGTGACTTATCCAGTTGTGTAGTTTACTGACTATCATATGTTGTTTTGTCAGTCATGTTGTGTTTGTGTTTTACACTTTTAAGAACTTTTTGGAATTGCTTTAATCCTACATAAAAGATTATAATAAAGCTCACCATAAAACATGAACCTGTGTGCAAATATTGCGTCAACCAACTCTCAGCTGGGGATATTGGACCGGATTCACAGATCTGTTTTTGCGTGTGATTGCGTGCGTATTTTTAGAATCGGTATAACTGCGCATGCATAGTAACTTTTTCCACGCACGTTACGTAGTATTTACGCACGTAAGTACTTTCGGCGCAGACTGAATCGCACTTAGGGACATACGCACGGAGGGGCGTGTTTTTTTTATCCAGATGGTAGAAGTTACGTGAAAGTGGGCGAGGGGAATCATTTAAATGGACATTTGAGGTCGCGGTTAGATAAATACGCACGTACATACGTATGTCAGTAACATATGTGCATAAGTACACACGTAGACTTAAGGGTGCCCTATGGAGGCGGAAGTCACCAAAAACCCATCCGTACGAGGAGAGTGTCATGGGTGTTGCCTTGCAACGTAGGTGCGTATATTTGCGTACCTTTTACACACGTATCTGGGAATACGGTCTATTGAGCCGTATTCACACCTAAGAAGCTTCTGCTTCTTAGGTGTGTGCTTTTACGAAATGACCTACCAAGAAGGAAACTACGCACGGTTAGATAAGGTAGCCCTATGACACTTGTAAGTATCTAAAACGGGGGGCCTGGTTAGGGCAGAATGGGTGAGTTAGGTGTGGATCTGTCCTGTATCTGTGAATACAACCCATTGTGGCTGGTGCAGCTATTGGCTTAGACCGTCTGGTACAAGGAATCTTTAAAGCATAATAGCTGCAGTTTTCCTCTTCTGTATCAATGGGGTGAGATTTTCCATTTTTGGCCCATACTCTCAGATCTAAAGCTGGGTACACACAGACAAAATTAAAAACGATTTTTCAATAATAAAAAGATAAACTCACGTTTATCTGACGATCCTACAGCTGTAGACTCTGGAACGATTTCACACTGGATTGTTCCCAGAATCCCTTTCTGCTAAGCAGACACACATACAAAACCACAGATCAGAACATCGTTGATCAGTGATTTTTAGGAGCTGCTAAAAATCAAGATATAACTATTTCCTGCATCGTATGACAGTAGACACTCAAACGATTTGTGTACCCAGCTTAAGACGACCCATAGGGAAGTCCTGTTTTTTTTTTCTTCTGCTGGCTGCCATAACAGATGGGAATTGGCACACATCATGCTATAACTCCACATTTACACTGGCGATTAAATGCCCTTTTCATGTTTTTTTGTATAGCATTAAAAAATCTTGACAATTTCAAATTTTTCTATAATAGATAATCCTGCAGAGGAGGTCTGAGCGGACTCAGTATTGACCTCTGATGAGCACCCTTTGAATGTGAAATGAGAAGTGTTTCTGTCTCAGACAAGGTGTTCTGACATGATTTGTCAGGCCAGTCCTTATGGGAAGGTGGAAGGCTCGGCTCTGCAAGGAGACATTAAGTGCTGAGGAGAGAAAATAGTCAGATGTCTCTCCTCCTAAGGTATTGAGAGTGACATCCAAATGGCAGCTGTGTCTCTGTTTCTAATGATGACTCGGTGCAGAGATGAAGCTGTCTCAGGAATTTAGGGGGGGGGGGGGGGGGGATTTAGGGGGGGGGGGGAGGATCAAGAATTGTCGTGACAGCTTTGATACCTGTGTGACAGGGCTGTGGTTTATAAACTTGTCATTAACTCATGGCAGCCAAGGGCTGGATTAACTCTGAAAACTAGCTCTTGTCTAAAATGGGAAGGAACTTTATATATGTAATTATTATTATTTATTCCTTTAAATCCAAGTGTTTAGCTTGACAGAGGTGTGGTTCCCTGGTATGATGTGTTGATTTGGTAGGAGGTAGGATTTTTCCCAAACCCTTATCCTAACCCTCACTCTAACCTTCCCCTTCTGTCAGCTTAACCTTAACCCTCCATATCCTGCAGCCTAACCTTAACCCTCCCCTAACCATCCTTGTCCTGCACCCTAACCTTAATCCTTTCCTCTCTGGAGTCTAACCCTAATCCTTCCTGTCCCGCAGCCTAATCCTAACCCACCCCAAACACTAACTTTTCTCGTCCTGCAGCCTAACCTTAACCCTCCCCTCTACAGAGCCTAACTCTTTCACTCCCACAGCCTAACCCTAATATCTCCCCATCCAGAGCCTAACTCTTTTTGTCCAACAGCCTAACCCTAATATCTCCCCATCCAGAGCCTAACTCGTTCTGTCCCACAGCCTAACCTTAATATCTCCACATCCAGAGCCTAACTCTTTCTGTCCCATAGCCTAACCCTAATATCTCCCCATCCAGAGCCTAACTCTTTCTGTCCCACAGCCTAACCCTAATATCTCCCCATCTAGAGCCTAACTCTTTCTGTCCCACAGTCTAACCCTAATATCCCCCCATCCACAGCCTAACTCTTTCTGTCCCACAGCCTAACCCTAGCCTTCCTCTATGGAGTGTAACCTTCCTGTCCAACAGCCTAACCCTAGCCTTCCTCTCTATGGAGTCTAACCTTCCTGTCCTGCAGCTTAACCCTAACCAGAACGGACTAGGCCATCGAATAATATTTTCTCAAATAAAAAGCTGTATGCAATGGTATAGCTGAAATTAAGCTCTTTGGCTGTATCGTTGCCGAAAACAGGCCCTTCTTACCGGCACCAGCATCCTGTATGACCGTAGTGACAGAATGAAGTATTCTTTCCCTGAGGTCATATTAAGTATGTAAATACAGTATGACTAATTTGAACATACTTTTATTAACAGTTATAATAGGACAACATTAAAAGGTCAAACTTGCATTGCATGGATTTTATTGGTCGTGACCTCTGTCTTGTGTCAGAGGCTTTGATTACTTTTATCATTTTTCTATTTATTTTTTTTAACTACTAATTTTATCTCTGCTACTGGAACTTCATATTAATTTACTTGGGGATTTGTTAACAGTGTTCCTGGCAAAAGCAATTGCTACACTTGTCTTGTTTAATGAAATTAGCGATGTGAGCATGCAATGTGTTCTGCTTATCAGTCTATTACCAAAGAGATGCACAGAGAGAAAGGGGTGTTTAATAAACAGGTGCAAAGGAACTAGCTGGTGTTGCCCATAGAATCCAATTAGATGTTGGCTTTGCACTAAAATCTATGCCCTTAAGGTACCAGGATCCTCGATAAAAGACTTATTTTAAAGAGTTTTCTTAGCATTTCCCAGAAGTTTACCTAAAATTCCGCAAAATCATCAAGACTTGTTTTTTTCATTGTCAAAAGGATCAATCACTGACCACATGTTCCACAATTACACCTTTTTAAAGCTTTTATTCCACCTATTCAGCATTGCACAATCTTCTTGTCCTTTGAGTGCATTATTGCTGACCAATTAATCTGAACCTTAATGCTTACTATTCTACCCCTATTTAACCGCAGTCAGAAACGGAGACCGCTTTCAATGCTATGTAAAAAAAAATTCAACACAACCCTTAAAACCTGAAGTTACATCAGTATTTCGACTTTTAAAAGCTTCCCTCTATGATCTTCTGGGGGGAAGAGATAGAGGCCGGTCTGGGGTCGGGGCTTAATGATTAGGCCCTGCCCCCTGACCATAAGTGGTATTACTAGGGAGATGGGGCTTGATGCATCAACAGGTCCCGCCCAGTCTTTAGAAACAATATGAATGGTAGTGTTCAGAGGCGGATTGGGAAATTAAAGTGGCCCTGGAAAAAAAATCTTAGAGTGGCCTCGGGGGCGGGACCAAATCAACTGTAGGTGGGGCCAACACAAAGTGGGCGGGATTACCAATTATTGATACCCGCAAAAAGATATAGTGAAGTATCGACTCACCGTTTTGCAGTCATCTGTCTTGGGATGACTTGCTAGTAGTTCTTGACGTGTTGAAAGCTGTTCGGGAAATGTTGATTGAAAATCTTCTCCTCTTGATTGAAGATGCTGCTTGGCCTCTTCTGGCTCTTGATGTCCTCCTGCTTCCTGTTCTGGGGTGCCGCTGCTAATGACAGTAGAGGCTGCATCTCTCGCTCCTTCGCCACCGAATGCCAAAAATCCACGAGATCCGACGCAGGATTTGGAAGTTTGGCCTCGGTGACTTCCGAGGCGCGCACGGAGATCCGATTTCCGATAAAAGTCTCTTTGTGATTGCCGCACAAATCTGTCCACAAATAAAACAAATCTGTCACACACAGAGGTTGGGCAGTGCCACTATACAATACACAGCCCCATACAGTACACAGCCCCTTGTCACACAGAACCGCAGACAAACCCCCAGTAACCTCATCGTATGTCTCCAGCCCCTTAGTATCCCCCATTATATGTCTCCAGCAACCCAGTATCACCCATCATGTCTCCAGACCCACAGAATCCCCCATCATGTCTCCTGGCATCCCAGTATTCCCATCAT